>JASDQU010688059.1:20636-39089 GCA_032191745.1 Picea mariana
TGACTGTCCCTAAGGACTGTTTTTGAAAAAGGTTTCCCTTCTGCCTCTGTTCCTTCTTAAACCTCTTCTGGTCATCCCAAGCCTTCTGAAAGGTAGGCTTTTCTCTTTGCTGTTCATACAAGCATTTCACCCTTCTTATTGTTTCTTCCATAGTCTTAGGATCATCATACTAAATCTTATCACCGATGGAAGGTGGCAGTCCACTCAGATAACTCTGAATCTTGACAGTCTCATCTTTGATGAATGGAACATACTTCAGCAGTTCGAAGAAACTTCGTTGTACTCATCAATGGTCATGTTGCCTAGCTTGAGTTCGAAGAACTCCTTCATCTTTCTATCATAATATCTTTTGGTCAGGTATTTCTTCTTGAAATACCTCTTAAACTCCTTCCAAGTGATATCTTTCTCTCTGATGTGTTGCACTTGCACAAACTGATCCCACCACATGGATGCCTTTCCTTTTAGCTGGTACATCACAATTCTTCCTTCTACATGAGCGGAATAATTCTGTAGTTGGAAATATTTCCTCATGCCCAACAACCATGTTTCAGCATCTTCCTCCTTCTTATGTTCACCATCAAATGTTGGAGGCTTGATCTTGTTCATCTCCCCTTTCAATTCATCCTTTCTAGATTTTCGGTGTTTTCTGGTAGGGGATGGGCTTGAACTACTGTGTGTTTCCCTGCCATAATGCTTCGGGGAGAGACGGTAATGTCTGCTACCACTCCTCGATCCTCTTCTTCTCTCAGGGGTTTTGACACTTCTTGATCTGCTTGTGTCACTCTCTTTTTCCAATTTCTTTTCTATTCTTTCCAGGCTCTTCAACATTTTTAAGTTGAATTCACCCTACCGATCCCTGATTTTCATGAGCTTTCGGCTATCAGCTCGGCGAGCCTGGGCATATTTCTATAATTTTTCAATGAGTTTCATCACACGTCCTTCTTTATCTATCTCTTTTTTGTGTCCATTAGAGTTTGTTCCTTCGACTCCCAAGTTGACATCCTTTCCTTCTCTTTCATCCTCTGAAATGGAGGCACTCCGCACGTCTTCCGTTTCCTTACTCGACATCTATTCTTGGCTGGCCTGACACTCATTGAACTCTGCACACACAATGTGCAATCAATCCGAAGTTTGTCAGGCCCTTAAACCTTCAAGAAAACTTGCAACATTCATAAGCCAACGTGAACAAGAAAAACATTTTGACTTCACAAAGTTTTTCTGAGCTCTGTTCGGCTCTGCAATTTCGGGACTTCATAACTTCGGGTTTTTGGTACCCAGGAGTTCACTATGTAGTGACTCCCAACTTCTTGTCACTACAATCCTTGAAATTCAAACTTTTGGTTTCCTTGTTCTCTAGGCCCACAACACAGTTCTCACCCTTAATCATAGTGGCGCGTGGCACGTTTCGGAGGATCCACGTCACCATCGGTGATGTCATTGGGTCCCACCGCTCTCACCTGTCTTCTCAAATCTCTGGCACGCGGTACACATCCATGCACCCACGTTCATTCCAAGAAAAAAACCAACGGTTAGGTCCCCTCTTAGATCTACGATGCAGATCTTTTCGACATTTCGAGGTTTTAGGCATCGAGAGTCTGTGTATCCCACATCTCGAACTTCCATTTGCCAAAATCCTAAAATTACGGTTTACTCATCAACTTGATCCGATGGTCAACTCCCTTCCTATGATCTATGGTGTAGATCGTTTTGGGATTTCAGAGGTGTTCACCTCCCTCACTTCCCATCTCCCGACTTTGTGAAATCTGAAAGGTTTTCGTGACTAACTTGAGCATGACTCCGCCAGATCTAACTGTCGACCCTTCCTCCCAGATATACAATGTAGATCTTCTCGGGTTTTCGGGAGTTCGCATATCGTGATTCCCATGCTCTTGTGCAACTCAAAATGGCTTTTAAACCCTGCACACACTTTCTAGATCCGATGGTCATGAGGGTTCGCCTTCCCTCCCGAATAGATCCTAAGGCTCTAGCACTTCTATTGTGGAGTCCTCTCTCCCTGTGGCCATAGACCACACCGATTACAGTTTTACAACACCACTATAGCTCCTGAGCTTGTAAGCATGTCAAGTGACTCCTTGACAGATCTGGAGCATTCCAGGGTCCGAAATTGGTCCTGCAGACACAATTTCTCCTCACACCCTCGGTCCAAAGGCCACTCAACTGGCCCATCTAGGCTCAGTGTCGAAACCTTGGCTTTGATACCAAACTGTAACACCACTTTGGTTACTTCGCAGAATTACTGTAACACTATTTCATTTGAAGTTGTAACGCTCTGATACCAACTGTAACACTCACTCTCAGATTATAAAAACAACATGCATTTAAGCAATGAAACACATTTAGAGCTCAGAGTGAGTCTAAAAATTACTGCTATCATAATTTTAAACATGGCATTAGCATTAATTCATATGCACAGTAGAATACATGATAATTATAAATACATAGACATGCAGAAACATAAATTAAAGCATCATCTGGTACTTATGTTGGAAACAATAGTAGTTCCACCAACCAAGTGCAGGCCTTCCACGAACCTCCCATCCTTAGACCACATTGCTCATCAGCTTAGTAGTGGGTCACCCCCGAGCTAGGACTAAGCTCCATCCCAAGGCAAGGAATCCTAGGCTAAGCTGAGGTTACAGGGAAAATACCCAGTCACAAGGAAGGAATTCTCTCCCAGGAACCACTCATTCTCACTGCCCACAGACTCTCCTTCCCCACATGACTGCTCCACCCCAGGAGTATACACCTTCTCTATCACCTAGATAGTCCTTCGACTGCTAACCTCCCTTACCTTGGGTTTTAGCAACAGGCCGGACTGGAAGTCTCTGAACTCTGTGGCGGCTACAGGGTTCCTTCGAGGAGTTCTCTCCTTCCTCTGCACACTCTCTCACTTGGAGGGAATCACTCACAGGCCAACAACTTGTTCTTCCAACCTCAATCACCTCTCTCACCCAGAGGGAGTGTTGTACAACTGACCAACAAGCCCCATGCAGTCCAGCACTGCGCGGCCACAACAACCAATGGGGAAAACAAACACGGGCTTTCCAACAGGTTCAACAAGGGCGGATGGTCTCATGGATATGGCTTCGGACAAGACTCCATGCATAGGCTCGATGCTCAGATAGAGGATGCCTCGGCTTTTTCAGAATCAACACACAGGCTTCTGGTTCAGTGGATGTACGGGGTATCTCTTGCAGAGGTTTCACAGGTTTACCCTCATGCAGTCGAGAGTCGAATGGAGGAGGAACCCCATCACGACTCATCTCAGCCATTTTATTTGCATGGGCTTGGGTTGACACTTGTCACCCGTGAAACTGCATGATTCCATGAGCGTGCGCTCCGCCCACCATTTGGAAGTCACATGTCATTCCAAATAACTTAGGGTAAAAACATATTATGCACATGTCTTTTGGAATAGTATTAAATTATTATTCTCAAGGCTTAATCCCCCTAGGCTTAACACTTAGCCCCTCTTCCCACCTTCCAGCCCCTAATCCCTTGACTTCTCTATGGATGCTTAGTCCCCCATCACTCATTCATTGTGTTGGCCTGCACGCGGTGGTGTTTATATTTTATTAATGTGCTTCATACATATAGGTACAAAACCAGGCCCTTGGCCTACAACCCTTAGGCTCTTTGGCCTAACAATCACATAAGCCCACTGACTTATACAAACTTGGCTCACTAGCCTATAACACATATTTACAATTCATTTCATAAACCAGATTTACAAAAGGGCTTGGCCTTGGGGACACTACAATATGCACCCCCCACATAATACTTCAGAAATTCATTTTAAATACACACCAATATAGTGGAAGTTTGACAGAGAAAAGACACCTACAACCTAAGTGTTTGATGAAAGTCAAAACTTAGAAAACACTTGCATATTGCTACAACAACGAGAATAAAAAGTACAAAAAATGTCTAGGACATTACAGTGGTATCAGAACTTGTGATCCTCCCAGCCTGTGAGGGTATACAAGCTTGGCTATCAAACTAAGGAAAAGGTTAAGAAAAATCAGTTTGGAGTTTTATAGTATGGAGACAAATCAAGAACTCGTGACAAAATTGTTATGAGCTTGTCATAACAAATCAGTTTGGAGTTTTATAGTATGGAGACAAATCAAGAACTCATGAAAAAATTGTTATGAGCTTGTCAGAACTATCAAAAGAATTTCACAACGTTACTAGAGAATCCAAAGTGGTGGAAGCCTCTATTTGGGAAGAAGAAGAAGAAGAAAAAGGGATTCAAATCCAAGGTAGTTGATGAAGTAGATACCTCACTTCATGAAGAAGGTTTGACAGAACCTCAAATTGGCCTTTTGGATGATCATGTACCTATTTATGATAGGGATGTGTACAATGAGAAGAAAAGGGAAACAATATTTGATACACCATTAGAGCTGACCTATGAGGGTAATGACATTAGCATGTGTGATGGACAAAATAATAGCCCATGTGATTCAATTTCCCGATCAATGCCAACAACTTATGATTCTTATGACTATTTGGGTGTAAGTACACCTAATTATGATTATGACTTAGCGTTGGAAGAGTTACCTTTGGAGGTTGATCTCCTTTCTCAGGAGTTATTTATAAAGGAAAAAATTGATTTTGAGAAGTGTGAGGATGAATACAAATAAAAAAATTTGGTTGAGGAGGATTGTTCCCATGAGCCACAATATTGAACATGGAAATTAAAGGTAAGCGAAGACAAAATCATGACAACCATGCAACATTTTGATGACATGCACGCATTGGTAGCAGATTGTTGTTGGAGAGCTTCAGGGTCACATGATAGTTTGGGAGGAGAGCCACCTCTTGCAAACTTTCAGGTGCTTAGAGAAGCAATGGTAGTAATGAAGTCTAACTACCTACACTTACTTTCTGATAGAGATCATCTTCTCATGTTTGGTGAGATGTACCATGATGTGCTTAAAGGAAAGGAGGAGGAAGTTGAAAGACTTACCCGGGAGCTTAAGATTACCCATGATTCCTTGAAGAGCACACAAAATTCCCTTCAATAATTAGAGATGCAGTTTGAGAAACTTTGTGTGGAGTTGAGTTGGGTACATCCCTCATCCTCCACATTAGACAGTCAGTCATATATGACAGCCATATCGCAGGAGAATGTGAGTGGAATTTATTGTTTGATGGATGAACCTTGTGTGATGGTTGAACATGAGGAACATTCAAGTTTGCAGGCATTTGTAGAGAGGTATGACCTATATGTTTTTTATTATGTTTTGCATTATGGGGATCGTGAGCCACTTATTTTGATCCCATTGAAGGCTCAAGTCATGACCACTGATGAGACAATTGAGCATATACCTTGTGGACCAGGCAACAAAGGAGTATATGCATCCATGGATTATGGGGACACGTATATTATAGATGAGGACACAACAATTTGGGATCCAGGTTCAATTGAGACTAGTGTAGTGATCGATACAGTGACACATACAAGATACATAATGATATGCAGTGGTATAAAACAATATGCAATGATGTGAAGTGGTATGCAGAGGGGTACAATGGTACATAGTGGGATACAATGGATTTCAAGGGAGACTCATAGTCTCACTTGATGGAGCATGGAGGGTTCAGAGTGTTGAAATATTGTGTAACTGTAAAGAATATTCTTATCCCCTTTCGTGGATCAAGTAAAATATAAAATATATTTATTATTCATTAGATCAATCCCCTTTTGTGGATTGATCATGTCGGGCATTGTAATTGACCAAATCCCCTTTTGTGGATTGGTCAAACCCCAATTGTAATATGCAAATTAAGAAGTCGGCCCCCGGGCAAATTAAAGTGGTTCTAACCACCCAGAAAGACAAGTCAGCCTTGCCAGTGAAGAGACACCTCCTTTCAATGCTTGCCAGTTTGTATAAATAAAGGAAGCCAACCACTCATTTGTTCTCTCACTCAACTCACTCATCTAGTGCACAAGTATTGAAGGAAGCTAAAGTTACCACTTACCGGAAGAAGGAAGAGAGAGAGGCACATTGCTTGGAGAGGATATTCTCTAGTGTTTGGATTATTGTCTTGGCATTGTATTGGCTATCTATATTAAGGAAGTTTTGCTGGGTTTTCTTACCCATCAGGGTTTCCCAGGATAAATGCTATGTGTCTTGTGATTGTGTTTCTCTCAGTGATCCTATTTATGCTATGGTTATCTAGTGAATTGAAAAGAAACCTAATAATAAATTAAAATTTAACATAGAGAAGGATGACCCACTCTTTTGCAGCACTGCATGGACTATGGTGGTCGTACTCTCAACAAAAATAGTGTTTGTGATGATGGAGGGAGTATGGTTGACCATCCATTTGAGGAGATGCCTTTGGAGGAATGCGATGGTATGGGAGTAGTATGGAGTCTCGATGACTATTCATATAGTCCATTATCACATAGGGATGAATTCCATGGAGCGTTACACTCCTCAAAGATTGAACTTTGATTGGAATATCACCATGGCAGGGTCAGTGAACAAGATACTCACAAGACTGTTCTTAGGTATCCTTATGAGTTTTTGGTCATGCCCTTGGGATTGACCAATGCACCTACCACTTACCAGATTCACCTACAGTTGTAGAGGTTTTTGTTTATGTTCTTTGATGCTCACGGTATATATAGCGGGATATGAGAGGATCCCTCGAGACAGTTGGATGAGACATGAGGCATTATAGACAAGGGAAAGAGTTCTTATTTAGGGCATGTGGTCAAGGCACATGATGACATGGAGATATTGAGGGATGACATGATCTACTACATAGGTGACACATATTTAGTCCTTGAGGCCACACTTAGGGAGATGATCATGAGTGTGATGCATGATACACCTTCGGTATGACTTCCCGGGGACTATTATGAGCATGAGGTGCCACAAATAACAATGATAATTTACAGGAAGGTGTCTAGACTCCAAACATTGTTGGAGTACATTATCAAGTGCAGGGATAACAGATCTCTCTATGTGGTTTGGTAGGAGCAAGACATATTTGCATGCACAAAGTTGATTCCTAGTATCTAGTTTCCATTAGTTGATTGCATACATGGATCAAAGATGAGGCTTGGTTGGATTCCAATAGTTATCAGTAAGGCACAACAACAATCAATAGGAATTTGAAGTGGTGGAATTCCAAATTGGCTATGGGATCTAGGGATTCATTTGATTGATAGATTGCTTCAGATTGTGGTGATGACCGACAAAGAGATGACACTGTTTGGTCTACTTTATTTTTGGGACACTAGTATAGGAGGGGTTGAGACCTATCCTATATGACATGACACATTTTATCTTCTGATATCCAGGATCGAATCCAGTAGTGGATTTGCAGATCTTGGCTTCACGGAGATACCTTTGCAGGTTAAGATTCTTGATAGTGGGTTCAACCCCTATACGTCTTTTAATGTGGGATTCCAGGAGAGGAGGATGCAGACTGGACACGTTGGTCCAAGGGTTATGATTAGAGTGGTGCATCATCAACATGGTGGTTCCTTTTAGATATTAGCTTGGGATCCTGGGATTACATGGATGGACAATCCAACGATTGATATATATGAGAGGATATTTATCGACGGAAATCACATAGATTTTCCATTGGGCTTCAATCTAGAGGAGGGAGTTTCAATTTTCAGTGATTAACTGAGAGTTTGTAGCACCTCACTTTAGTAGAAGTATGTTCAACTAGAGGAGACCATGATTGTTTAAGGGAGGTGGTGGAGGCCATGATCATTTTTTACGATGGTCGATTATTATTTTAAGGAGTTTACTCCTAGGATGCAGGGGATTAGTTCCCTATTTGAGTGGCTCTCTAAGGAGTTGACCGATTTTTTGCAGTATCGAGTTGCTCTACTCATAAAAAATACTCAGGAAGCCTCTTATGTTAGTACCTTTCCAGACAGTGAGTCAAGAAGAGGACACTTCAAATCTTCCAAGTTGTTTTGGGACCCTGAAATCATTTTCAGTTTTAATCTAGTTCAAACAATGGAGTGTCAGGTTGTGATAGCATTGCTGGAGGACAAACAATCTTTGGGAAGGGAGGACTGTAATGTCCCCAATTTTGGATTCTCCTGCTTTATAGTTGGAGGCGACATTATGGGTTTATGTCAACCTGGACATAGGGGTAAGTGGAGGATAATATAGGGCTTGGGCGAATTGGAAGAGTTATATGAGGCCTAGTCTAGTCCATTCAACTTATTTCATCATTAGGACCACTTCCTCACAGTTCGTTCTTGGTTCCACGACATTCTGACGATTTCCATAAATTAAGGGTATTATTGAGTATAAATTAATTAAATTCACTCAAGGTGTTATTTGGGTCATATTGTTGAAAGGAACATCTTCGTGTAATGGCTCGTTGGAATCGAGACAAAAATATATAAAGGTTGGGATGATGAAAAATGCACTTTTGGCATCCAGGAATGACTTACAAGCCAAGTAATTGCTTTTCGGCTTTAAAAGGGGGTTAATTAATTAATAAAGTGATTTTACTAAAGTTAAATTATAAAGTCGCTTTAATTTATTAAAAGGGAAAAATGGTTTGAAAAGAGTCAACGAGGAAATACATGGAGAACGAGGGTGCCTTCTCTCATTATGCATAAGTTATTTTCTAAAATCGAATTGAGAGAGCTCTTGTGGATTTGTCTCTTGGGATGAAAAACCCTAGAGAGTTTTTGAGATTGGTTTTGGTGATGAGACTATCCACCCTAGATGATCAGTGAGAGGAGATCACTAATATCTTCTTACTCAGCTTCATTGTGGTAGACTATTCATCTTGGCAACAAAGTTTCCCTAGTCATTGTCAATTTTTTCTCTTCGTGGCGGCTGAGTTTCATTGTGGAGGCTGAGTTTGGGATTTGTAGGGATCAAACTTAATTGAGGGACCCATTTTTCCTTAAGTGCTAGAACTATCTCACATTTGGGGTCAAATTTTCCTTTAGCGGGGTGAGTTATGGAAGTGTGGAGGTCAATTTTGTAACACTCTTTCTGTTACGCTCTGATACCATACTGTAACACCCCCTTTCATCAGCCAGGCAGGTGCTACTTCGTGGAATAACAATACTCACATTCAATTATACAAACCACATGCATTTAAGCAATTAAACATATTTAAACTTAGAGTAAGCCTCAGAATTACTGCTAACACAATTTTAAAGCATGGCATTAACATTAATTCATATGCATAGCATAATACATGATAATTATAAATACACAGACATGCAGAAACATAATTAAAACATCATCTGGTACTTATCTTTGAAACAGTGGTAGTTCCACCAACCAGGTGCATGCCTTCCACGAACCTCCCAGCCTTAGACCACACTACTCATCAAGCTCAGCAGTGGGTCACCCCCAAGTTGGGACTAAGCTCCACCCCCAAGGGAAGGGATCCTAGGCTAGGCTAAGGTTACAGAGAAAACACACAATTACAAGGAAGGAATTCTCTCCCAGGAACCACTCATACTCATTGCCCACAGACTCTTCTTCCCCACATGCCTGTTCCACCCCAGGAGTATACACCTTCTCTGTCACCTAGATAGTCCTTCGGCTGCTAACCTCCCTTGCCTTGGGTTTCAGTAACAGATCGGACTGGAAGTATCCGAGTTCTATGGTAGCTACAGGGTTCCTTCCAGGAGTTCTCTCCTTCCTCTGCGCACTCTCTCACTTGGAGAGAGTCACTCACAAGCCAAGCAACCTATTCTTCCAACTTCAATCACCTCTCTCACCTAGAGAGAGTGTTGTACAAACTGGCCAACAAGCCACACGCAGTCAAGCCCTGCATGGCCACAACAACCAACAGGGAAAATAGACACGAGCTTTCCAACAGGCTCAGCAATGACAGGATGGTCTCACGGTTATGGTTTTGGGACAGAGATTCCACACATAGGCTCAATATGTTTAGGCAGAGGATGTCTCGGCTTTCCAGAATCAACACGGGATATCCTCGAAATCAACATAGACTATTTCCCCCAGTTTCAGAATTGCACGAGGGTATCTTGCAGAGGTTGGATGGGGTGTACGGTTCAGAAGATCGGGTAGAATGGAGGAGGAACCCCCACCACGACTCATCTCAACCGTTTTATTTGCATGGGCTTGGGTTGACACTTGCCGCCCATGAAACTGCATGCATTCCTTCAACATGCTTTTCTTCCATTTGGAAGTTGCTTGTCCTTCCAAAAGGACTTAGGATAAAACATATTATTCACATGTTTCTTTGGAATAATATTAAAATATTATTCCCAAGACTTAATCCCTTAGGCTTAGCCCCTAGGCTCCACACTTAGTCCCTTTTCCACCTTCTAGCTCCTAATCCCTTTCCCACTCCGTGGAAACTTATTCCCCCATCACTCATTCATCATGTCAGCCTGCACGTGGTGGTGTTTATATTTTTATTAATGTTCTGCATGGTTACATGTACAAAATCAGGCTCTTGGCCTTCAACACTTAGGCTCTCTAGCCTAACAATCACATAAGCCCACTAGCTTATATAAACTTGGCTCACCAACCTATAAAAACATATTTACAATTCATTTCATAAACAAGATTTACAATATGGCTCGGCCTTGGGGACATTACAATCCCCCTCCCCTTATTTCTGCACTGTCCTCAGTGCAACTTCACACTGCATTTGCAAGCTTTTCAAAATTTTTCAAAAAGGTGTGGGTACTCTGCTCGCATAACATCTTCATTCTCCCATGTCACGTCCTCAGGACCGTACCAGGTCCATTGGATGTTTACAAGATCTATGGCTCGATTCCAGAGATGTTTGCTTTTCCTGTCCAATATGCGCACATGATGCACTTGCAGGACACCTTCTGGTTCCAGCTGAATCACATTCCAATTGATAACATGATTAGCATCAGGTATATACTTCTTAAGCAGTGAAACATGAAACACATTATGTATAGTCATAGATGCAGGTAATGCAAGCATGTATGAAACTGGCCGAATCCTTTCCAGGATTTCAAAAGGCCCACAATATCTTGCTGCCAACTTGGCGCAACTTCCCAGCTTCAAGGAACTCCTGTTAGTTTTCACTTTCAGGAAAACATGATCACCCACTTTGAATTCTCTATGGGTTCTGTTCTTATCAGAATAACTTTTCTGCCTGTCCTGGGCAGCTTTCAAATTCTGTTTAATTCTTATCATTTGGTCTTCCATCTCTTTGAGCAACTCTAGCCCAACTATTATTCTGTTAGCTGGATTATCCTAGCTCACTGGAGTGTTGCACTTTCTTCCATAAAGTGCTTCAAATGGACTCATCTTCAACGATGCATGATAACCATTATTGTAGGTGAATTTTACCAAATGCAGGTAGTCTTCCCATCTTGATGGTTTGTCCATCATGTACATTCTCAGCATGTCCTCTATTACTCCGTTCACCCTCTCTGTCTGTCCATCAGTTTCGGGATGATATGTTGTACTAAAATTCAGATTCATTCCGAATCCTTTGAACATTGCTTTCCAGAAATTCGAGGTGAATTTCAGGTCCCTATCAGACACAATCGTCTTAGGAATTCCATGCAAGCGTGCCACTTCTTTTAGGAAGATATCAACAACATTTGTTGCCTTGTGAGTGGTTTTCAGTGGAATAAAATGGGCATATTTTGTAAGCTTGTCCACCACCACCATGATCGAATCATGCTGCTTGCTCATTTTGGGCAATCCTATAATAAAATCCATCGTCACCACTTCTCACTTCCACTTAGGAATGGGTAAAGACTGCAACAACCCTACTGGGTGCCTATGCTCAGCCTTAACCTCCTGTCACTCCATACATTTGGTGATGTATTCAGCGATCTCCCTCTTCATACTTGGCCAAAAGTAATGGCTCTTAACTACTGCCACAATCTTCTGATATCTAGGGTGTCCAGCATAAGTCACGTTATGCATTTCTTTTAGAATTGCCATCTTCAATTCCTGGACATTGGGTACATACACTCTGTTTTTATACAGAAGTAATCCATCAGCTTCCAAGGTGTAACTTTCCTTTTTTTGTGGTCTCTCATGTTGCTGTAGTTTCACTACCAAGTCTCTGTACTGCAAATCAATATTTGCAGCTTCCAGAATTCTATCCCTGATATCAGTCCTGTACATGCTAATAGCTGTAGCATGTAATTCATGCACTTTTCTGCTGAGTGCATCAGCCACCTTGTTTTCCTTCCCTTTGATATGCTTGATATCAAAGTCGTATTCGCACAACAACTCCAGCCACCTACTTTGTCTAGAATTTAAAGTCGGCTGATCAAATAAATATTTCAGATCGTAGTGGTCTGTTCTCAATTCGAATCTTCTTCCCATGAGGTAATGTCTCCACTTCCTCAGAGCGTGAACGATTGCTGCCATCTCCAAATCGTGAGTGGCATAATTCTTTTCATGCTCTTTCAGTTTCCTGGACTCATAACAGATTACAAATCCATCTTGGCTGAGAACTCCTCCCAACCCTTCCTTACACGCATCTGTGCACACCACGAAATCCATATTTGGATCTACAATTCTCAGGATTGGAGCATTGGTCAACAACTGCTTCAATCGCTGGAAACTTTCTTCACACTCTTCTGTCCACTGAAACTTTTCTCCTTCCTTTACAAGGAAGTGATAGGATGAGCTATCTTTGAAAACCCTGCTATAAACCTTCTGTAGTAGCCCGCCAGACCCATAAAGGACCTAAATTCTATCACATTCCTTGGCACTGACCATTCTCGGATGGCCTCAACCTTCTCAGGATCCACAACGATCCCTTCTTCTGAAATAATATGCCCCAAGTAATGGATCTGTCTTTGATAAAATGAGCATTTGCTCAACTTGACATACAACTGGTGTTCTCTCAACACTTGCAGCACCATCCTCGGGTGTTGTTCATGTTCTTCCTCTAACTTGGAATACACCAAGATGTCATCCAGGAAGACTATGACAAACTTGTATAAATAGTTCCTAAATACACCATTCATCAAGCAAATAAAAACAACATGTGTGTTTGACAGTCCAAATAACACCACTGTGAACTCATAATGACCATACCTTGTTCTAAAGGTGGTCTTGCTGATGTCCTCATCCTTTATTCTCACCTAGTGATATCCTGATCTGAGATCTATCTTTGAAAATATTTTCGCACCTTTCAAATGATCGAAGATATCATCAATCCTTGGCAGAGGATACTTGTTTTTGACAGTTACTTTGTTCAACTATTGGAAATCAATGCACAACTTCAATGTCCCATTCTTCTTCTTCACGAATAGGACTAGGGCACCCCACGGTGACATGCTTGGGCGAATGTGCCCCTTCTTCAGAAGCTCTTCAAGCTACAATTGCAACTCTTTCAGCTCTGGCGTACTCATTCTATAAGGAGCTTTCGACACTGGGGCTACTCCAGGCATCACATTTATAGAAAAGTCGATGTCTCTCTTCGGTGGTAGTTCAGGTACCTCCTGAAATACATCATTGAACTATGTGAGTACTTCATGGTCTCCAATATTTGCGACTTCATCTCTGGATGCTTCTTCTACATGAGCTGCAAATAATTGTCAACCTTTACTGTAGCACTTCTTCAGCTGCATGGCTGAGATTTCTCTAACAACCACGGTTCTGGGGATTCCTTGAACTGTTTTCTGATTTCCCTCCTCATCCAAGCATGTAAACCTCTTATTACGATAGTCCAGAAGGGCATGGTGCTGGTCCAACAAGTCCATCCCAATTAAGAAGTCATAAGAGCCTAAAGGCAGAATATTCAATTCAGCCTTAGTGCTCAATCCATTCATGTCTACCGAACAAAATTTTAACCAATTCAGTGACCTTCCTCTTGGTTCCTATAGCCAACTGTAGTAACCAAGGCCTTTCAGGTTTGCTTCTTGATAAATGCAAACTTTCCACCACCCTAGGATCTACATAACTATGGCTAGCCCCTGAATCAATTAAAATAATAAAGGGTTGGTTGTCAATCATACCTTCCACTTCAATCATGCACGATTGAAATTTTGATTGCTTGTTTTCTAGGGCTGCATAGATCCTTGGCATCCTGCTGCCCATATCCTCCACTGTTTCAGCTTGCTGAACATTGTGGACAGTTCTCGCTTTATCTTTTTTGTGCGGGTAGTCCCTGTACCTATGGTTCCCTTTACAACCCCAACACTCCATAGGTGGTAGTTTGGGCATTTTCTCACCCACTTCATCCTTCCTAGGCTCTCTAAAGGATGGTTGTCCCTGAGGACTGTTTCTAAAAAAGGGAGGCTTGTTTTTCTTCTGCCTCTTCTCTTTCCTGAACTTCCTCTGATCATCCCAAGACTTCTGAAAAATAGGCCATTCTCTTTGTTGTTCATATAAGCATTTACCTCTTCTTATTGTTTCTTCCATAGTCGTTGGATCATCATACTGAATCTTGTCACCAATGGAAGGTGGAAGTCCACTCAAATATCTTTGAATCTTGACAGCCTCATCTTTGATAAACGGAACATACTTCAGTAGTTCCAAGAAACTTCGTTCGTATTCATCAATGGTCATGCTGCCTAGCTTGAGTTCAAAGAACTCCTTCATCTTTCTGTCATAGTATCTTTTGGTCAGGTATTTCTTCTCGAAATACCTCTTGAACTCCTTCCAAGTGATATCTTTCTCTCTGATGTGCTTCTCCTGCACAAACTGATCCCACCACATGGATTCTTTTCCCTTTAGTTGATACATCACGATTCTTCCTTCTACATGAGGGGAATAATTCTACAGTTGGAAATATTTCCTCATGCCTAGCAACCATGTTTCGGCATCTTCCTCCTTCTTATGTTCCCCATAGAATGTTGGAGGTTTGATCTTGTTCATCTCTCCTTTCAATTCATCCCTTCCAGATGTTCGGTGTTTTCTAGTAGGAGACGGGCTTGAACTACTATGCGCTTCCTTGCTAGAATGCTTTGGGGAGTGACGATGATGTCTACTACCACTCCTCAATCTTCTTCTTCTCTCAGGGGTCCTGTACTCTCTATCTTGCTTGAGCCACTACCCTTCTCCAACTTCCTTTCTATTCTTTCTAGGCTCTTCAACATTTTTAAGTTGAATTTTCCTTGCTGATCCTTGACCCTCATAAGCTTTCGGCTATAAGCTCGACAATCCTGGGCATCTTTCTACAATATTTCAATGAGTTTCAACATATGTCCTTCCTTATCCATCTTTTTTTCGTGCCCATTATAGTTTTATCCTTCGACTTCCAAGTTGACATACCTTCCTACCCTTTCGTCCTCTGTTTTAGAGGCAATCTGTACCTTTTCCATTTCTATACTCAGCGTAGATTCACGGTTGTCCTGACACTCGTTGAACTCTGCACACACAATGTGCAATCAATCGAAGTTTATCAGGCCCCTAAACCTTCAAGAAACTTACAACACTCATAAACCAACATGAACAAGAAAAACGTTTCGAATCCTTTAAGTTTTCTGAGCTCTGTTTGGCTTTGCAAATTTTGGGACTTCTGGTTTCGGGGTCTCGGTCCACGAAACTCTCATACTCACTTTCAGGTGATAGCTCCCTCTTTCTCCCTACTCTCGTAACCAAAGGCACCTTTCGCAACTTCGTGATCTTTCAGTTCGTGAGTCGAAGACCCTCTACTCCTCTTCTTCCAAATGCCGATACCCGAGATGTGATACAGTATGGCTCACTCCACGCTAGCGCTTGCTACATATAACCGTAGGCTAGGGCTAAGTGCTAGCACCTTTCGCAACTCACGACTTTGTGAGTTGGAATGTTGAGCCCTCGTGCTCCTCCTTTGTGAATCCCGAAATCCCGATTTACTTTACCCTCCAAGCCCACATAGCACAACTGTCTCCACATCTAAAGTGGCAAGTGGCACCCTTCGGTGGGTCCACGTTATCTATGGTGATGTCATCGGGTCCCACCACTCTCGCTTGTCTCCTCAACTTACTGGCACGTGGTACACCCCTATGTCCACGTCCATTCCAAAGGGAAAATCTAACGGTCGGACCTTTCTCAGATCTACGACGTAGTTCTTTTCGGCGTTTCAGGGTTTCAGGCACTGGAGTTCATGCAACCACACCTCTCGAACTTTCATTTGCCGAAATCCTAAAATTACTGTCTACCCTTCCACTCGATCCAATGATCAAGTTCCTCTTTCACGACCTATGGTGTAGATCGTTTCGAAAATTCAAGTTTCTCTATTTCGCGACTCACGAATACAAGGTTATTCCCTTTTTGTTTTTCACGTGCCGAAACATCGTCCGACAACCACGTGTTCCACCCGATGGACGGTCTCGATGAATTCGGGATTTCGTGTATCGCGATTTCCACGTTCCTGTGCAACTCCAAAGGGTTTTTAAACCCTACGCACATTTTCTAGATCTGATGGTCATGAGGGTTCTCCTTTCGCCCGAACAGATCCTATGGGTCCAATACTTCTGGTGTGGAGTCCTCTCTCCATGTGGCCAAATACCACATCAACTGCGGTTTCATAACACCGCTACACCTCCTGAGCTTTGTAACACAACCAAGTGACTCCTTGGCACTCAGGAACATTCACAGGTCCAAAAATCAGTTCTTCCAAACACGATTCCCACCTGAACTTCGGGTCCAATGACCACTTATCCAACCCATTCAGGCTCAGCGTCGAAACCTTGGCTCTGATACCATACTGTAACACTCTTTTTGTTACGCTCTAATACCATACTGTAACACTCTTTCTGTTACGCTCTGATACCATACTGTAACACTCTTTCTGTTACGCTTTGATACCATACTGTAACACCCCCTTTCATTAGCCGGGCAGGCGCTACTTCGTGGAATAACAATACTTACATTCAATTATATAAACCACATGCATTTAAGAAATTAAACATATTTAAACTCAGAGTAAGCCTCATAATTACTGCTAACATAATTTTAAATCATGGCATTAGCATTAATTCATATGCACAGCAGAATACATAATTATAAATACACAGACATGCAGAAACATAATTAAAACATCATCTGGTACTTATCTTTGAAAAAATGGTAGTTCCACCAACCAGGTGTAGGCCTTCCATGAACCTCCTAGCCTTAGACACTGCTCATCAAGCTTAGCAGTGGGTCACCCCTGAGCTGGGACTAAGCTCCACCCCCAAGGCAAGGAATCCTAGGCTAGGCTAAGGTTACAGGGAAAACACACATTCACAAGGAAGAAATTGTCTCCTAGGAACCACTCATACTCACTGCCCACAGACTCTCCTTCCCCACATGCCTGTTCCACCCCAGGAGTATACACCTTCTCTGTCACCTAGATAGTCCTTCGGCTGCTAACCTCCCTTGCCTTGGGTTTTAGTAATAGACCAGACCAGAAGTCTCCAAGTTCTATGGAAGCTACAGGGTTCCTTCCAGGAGTTCTCTCCTTCCTCTGCGCACTCTCTCACCTGGAGAGAGTCGCTCACAGACCAAGCAACCTATTCTTCCAACTTTAATCACCTCTCTCACCTGGAGAGAGTGTTGTACAAACTAGCCAACAAGCCACACAGAGTCCATACCTACATGGTGATAATAGCCAATGGGGAAAATAGACACGGGCTTTCTAATAGGCTCAACAATGACAGGATGGTCTCACGGTTATGGTTTTGGGACAAAGATTCCACACACAGGATTGATATGTTTAGGTGGAGGATGTCTTGGCTTTCCAGAATCAACAAGGGCTATCCTCGAAATCAACACAGACTATTTCCCTCGGTTTCAAAATTGCACGAGGGTATCTTGCAGAGGTCGAATGGGGTGTACAGTTCAGAATATCAGGTAGAATGGAGGAGGAACCCCCACCATGACTCATCTCAGCCGTTTTATTTGCATAGGCTTGGGTTGACACTTGTCACCCATGAAACTGCATGCGTTCCTTCAACATGTTTTTCTTCCATTTGGAAGTTGCTTGTCCTTCCAAAAGGACTTAGGATAAAACATATTATTCACATGTTTCTTTGGAATAATATTAAAATATTATTCCCAAGACTTAAGCCCCTTAGCCCCTAGGCTCCACACTTAGTCCCTTTTCCACCTTCCAGCTCCTAATCGCTTGCCCACTCTGTGGAAACTTAGACGCTCATCACTCATTCATCGTGTCAGCCTGCACGTGGCGGTGTTTATATTTTTATTAATGTTCTGCATGGTTACATGTACAAAATCAGGCTCTTGGCCTTCAACACTTAGGCTCTCTAGCCTAACAATCACATAAGCCCACTAGCTTATATAAACTTGGCTCACCAGCCTATAAAAACACATTTACAATTCATTTCATAAACAAGATTTACAATAGGGCTCGACCTTGGGGACATTACAAATTTCTTCAAGAGAAATCATGGGCTTGTTGAAATAATGTAACTGCGAAGAGCATTCTTATTATTATTTTGTTATTGGATTAAATCCCCATTGTGGATTAATCATGTCATTATTATTATTGGATTAAATCCCC
>JASDQU010688059.1:39189-59659 GCA_032191745.1 Picea mariana
CGTGTTCGAGCATTCGTGTTCTAGCATCTGTGTCATTCGTGTTCCAGCATCTGTGTCATTCGTGTTCCAGCATCTGTGTCATTCGTGTTCCAACATCTGTGTTCCAGCATTCGTGTTCCAAAATTCGTGTTCCAGCATTTGTGTTCCAGCATCCGTGTTCCAGCATCTGTGTTCCAGCATTTCTTGTGCGTGCTCCATAACCAACCGATTGCCATCAATGACAACCTTAACCATCTGCGTCAGTCTTCTGTTATAGCCATATCTCCAACATGGGAATGATCATGAGCACTGACACATGGGTCTTGGGTTTATGAATGAGCTCCTTAGACTACTTTAACATTGTGGATAACACTTATACATGTGACCCTGTTTTCGTAGACTACTTTTACATTGTGAGCCACCCTATCATTAGTCTAGAATAATATAATGTATTTGAATCATGAATGAATAATTCTCTCTCTCTCTCTCTCTCTCTCTCTCTATAGCGAGCTACTGGTCTTTGGTGTCATGAACCACACACACACACACATATATATTGTCCATTGGATGCAGCTTGGGTGGTTCTGAGAAATAGTTGTTATCCTCCCCACCCAGGTTCAATTCCTTCTAAGTGACATGTGATGCCCTTAATGGGTCACACACACACACACACACACACACACACACACACACACACACACACACACAATTAATTACCTCAAGCATGAGATGCAAATATTCTACCATTCTTCTATAACCATTCCTTAGGGCATAATTTAATTCTTTGTCAGTGAGCACATGACTATAGTCATTAACTATATGCAATAAGAGAAAACCATATTTAATAACGACATATAATAAGCTAGTATATTATCATAATAAATGAGATTGTATGCCAATTTGGTCTAGTCCGAGTGGTTGAGAGGAGTATTATCCTCCCTACCTAGGATAAATTCTTGTAAGTGACATTTTGAGCTCTTAATGAGTATACTATTGTATCAACCTTGATCCCTATAAAAGTTGGATTACCCTAGGTACCACCTTAGGATAAGGAGAAGTGCATGGTGGGTTTCCTCACGATATGTATTTCACAACAAAAATAAATGAGATTATATTGATAAATTTACAAACTGCCCTCTAATCAAGGACCTCCTAGATTGATGAGAAGAATGTGTAATTGTTAATTTCTTTGCATCTATTAATGCTTGTACTTAAGATAAGATACGACCAGTTCAATTTATCAATGTCCGACAAATGACCACAAAGTAGGTCAATGATACCAAAAGATTAATGAGAGAAATATAAAAAGTTAAAAGCATATTAAAACTACGAGCATATCAAAATCAACAACTAAAAGCATACATTATTTATTAAATTTGTGGATTTTTGTTGTGGTGTTTCAAGGTCTAATCCTTATGCCTTCTTCTCATTAAAAATCTTCCTGGCCTCTATAAAATCCTTAAGGATTTTTTTAAATACTATTTTGTCAATGTCACATGGTGTTTGTTTTATGTCTCTCCCTTATCGATCTTTGTGATGTTCTCATTGAATTTGTTTAGAACCACAAAAATGAAGTCACCTATAAAATTTAATGATGATACACAATGAAAAATAAAAGGTAAAGCGCCAGAAACATGAGTGACTGAATATAATAATAATTTGAACATATTTCACTTGATATGGTTTCTTCTCCTCTTGATAGTGTCAATGAATCTGCAAAGGGCTCATTTATCACTAAATATTATATTTGGAAACTTTATATGTAGATGCTATAATGCTCTTTCCTTACCGACATTACTTGTTTCAGCCCAATGTTTATGGTATTTTTTTTACCACTCCCATATGGCAGTGTAAAAAATTTCTTGATTGAAAATTACACCACTATTAAATTTCATAACCTTTACTTTTCCATCAACTTGTATATCATCATAATGGAGTGCGTCTGCTTCATGTTCTACCAACACAGATCTTCATCTTTGTTCATTGTCATATGTGTTCCATATGCTCAAACATTGATATGCACATCATAGAACAAATACGTACCATGAAAATGTAGCATATTGGATTCAATTACACTATAAGTTTCATTGAAAAATGTAGGACAAATCGCACCACTGCTAACATGACCAAATATTCTACAAACAAGACCATTGTTTTCAATTAGGTGTAGCTCAAGTGGTTGTGAGGAAAATTTGTTACTCTCCCCACTTGGGTTCGAATCCCACTTTGTGACATATTTTCTCTCAGTGAGCCAAATGTTGATGAGCTATATATGATCTATTCATTTCTTGTTGACTAGGCCTTGTGCCCTGAAGAATTTGGGGTTTACCCTAGGTACCATCCTTAGAATGAGGGGAAGTGCTTGGGAGGTTTCCCCTTGGATATATTACCTAGAAAAAAAAGACTAAGACCCTTGGAACTTGATCCCTGCTACACTAAATGCAAGTAATCCATATCTATGCATGGTCTCTTTCTTTTTGTTATACTCTTTATAAATGCTCTAAATTATTTTATCAAGAATTTTTTGCAAGATAAAATAGACTATAGTAAGTAACAATTATAATTATTAATGCAACTGCTTGTATGATACCTATTTTCAATATTATATACAATCATAAAGTACACACTTACAACTCATTGGGGGATTCTTGATGTTTCCTCCATCGGTTGGAATTCCTTTAGCTTTTCTTCTATAAGGTTTCTCATTTCTTTCCCTATGTCTAGTTTCATCTAATCCATCTTCGTTGGAAGCCATATGACTTGTATATCTATTACGACAATACACTAATAAGTTAAGTGCATAAAATCCATGGAACAAAATATATACACAATTTGACATGAATATTGAAAACACACACACATAACATCAATATATGTAGAGACATATAGTCTAACCCACTAACTCCTTAACCCACTAACCAATAAACATTGAACTACTCTTTTTCTTAGCCTAGTTTGTGAGAATTGTATTTCAGTATGAGGAATTCACAATGTGGTGTCCAGTTACCATATTATATGGAACATCTTCTATACAAATGATCATTGAAGAGTAATATAGAGCTAGCTACCAAATACAACCAGAGAGAGGTTGGAAAGGTTGGGAGAACAAGCCATGGTGAGTATCCTAAAAAGTATTTCACATTGCATGATCTGTAAACTGTTGTGGATATTCCACTGGAACAGTTTGTCTGAACCAATCTTAAACTATTATGAAACCTTAGATTATGTAATTTATTTCTTTAGATCCCATATTAGTTATTACTAGCTTATTGCTCAGATTTATGAAAATAACTGAATACAAAAATGAAAGAGCATGCCAAAATATACACACCATCCACACAATTTAACACAAGGTGTATCGTGGGAAACCCAATATAGGAGAAAACCTAGCTAGAAGGTGAGGCCTATGCTTTTCTCTTTTTTCTTTAGTTATGGAAAGCAAGTACAAAGAAAGAGGCACTCCCTATGGAGTTGCCTTTGACACTATGGCCTGAATGACTTCTAAAAAATCTCCTACCTCCTCTGTTATGCTCTCAAAATACCACTCCTTGGATGCTCTGCTCAACTATGGAACACGTACAATACAAAAGAATGTAATCCTTTCTCCTCTTAGCAACTCGATATTTAACATTGCCTGATAGCCTTCTAGGGTTAGGGTTTTGACTTCCTCAACCCTCAATTAGTGATAAGGTTTGCACCTTCTAGAATATTCTTGAAAATAAACATGTGGCTAGCCCCGTACAATTTGAGTAATGGGGGCTGACGTGGCATCCACTCGTACCATGGTGGCCAATACGATAAGTCAACTTGCAGGAGTCATAACTTTCGCATACAAACTCCGATTAAGGTGATTTTTGCACTGTTGGAAAGGTCTTGGTGTGTAGAATATGACATCTTCCTTTAGGGTAGTTTTGGACAAAAAATGTCATTTTATGCCTAAACATGGCTCGAAAATAATTTAGATGGTTTTTTGGACCCCAATTTTCAAAATTGGGACCTACCGCTAAAATGGCTTTGCAAGCTGATTCCTCCAATTTTTTCCACCCAGAAAGTACCAAGATAGATGAAAAATTATATAATGATACAATCCAGATCATTTCACTATTATACCCTAATAACCCTTCAAAGTAAATTCATGGCACCAAGCTCTCGTTTTCCAAGGTTTCTGGCCCACAACTCTCATTGATGATACATGTATTATATATCAATAATAATTTAAAAAAATCGATAGTTTGACAATTACCATTGGGGATTTGGTTAAAGTGGAACTCATTGAATTGCCTACAATGGATTTAGAATTGAGCACTAATCTATAACATCAAAATTCATACATAATATCTTAATGTAAAATAAATAGAGTTTGTCCACATTGGGAATTGTTCAAATTTTCATAATATCTACAAAGTTGTTCATAAGGATTTTAGACAAAGAAAAGGAATGGTAATAATAAAGCTCAAAGGAAATAGAATAAGGTTATATTTATCTTATTCAAATGAAGTGATATCACTAATAATGTGGGTGTCAAGGTAGCCATTGAATTGAACTTCTTCACCACTTTTTTTGCTAGCTTAGTTTATGTGAATTGTATTTCAGTATGGGGAATTCATAGTGTGGCATCCAATTACCATATTCTATGAAATATCTCCTAGAAGAATTATCAATGAAGATTAATATAGAGACAACTCAAAATTCAACCAAAGAGAGGTTAGCAGGGTTGAGAGAACAAGCCACATTGAGTCTCCTAATATTTCACATTACACTATTAGAAATCTCACTTCATTCATTATTTACAAGGTAAAAATTGAATTCATGGTAACAAGCTCTCCTTTGTTGAGGTCTCTATTCCATAGCTCCATGGTGGGATTTAAACCTACAGTGAAAGGATACAATAACGGGTCACCTGTTAGGCTTAGTGTTAGTGGAGGTTTATCATGCGTTTAACTCCCTTCTCTAGTATGGCTACTATAGGATTTGAATAGAGTGATTCTTGTTCCTATTAGTTGGTAGGCATAAGAATCCCATTGATAAATAAAATATACAATTAATTAAAATATACATGGGATACTTAGGGATAATTCCAATAGTCCTTGAGTAGTTGGTAGCTTTTCATCTACAACAAAGTCCCCTTCAATGGTGCTACAATCCACAAGGGAAGGGGGGTGAAAACTATTACAATGTGATGCCAACATCCAATGTGTCCTCTGCCTAAAAAAACCCTCCTCAGTAGTAGTAACATATTGGAGTGGATGGTGGAAGAGATTCCAATGCCATTGTTCCTCCTATTAGGGTACAATAGGAAATACCTAATTTTGTGTCATTTGAAGGAATATATTTCCAATATATGCACCCAAACACAGTGACATCATCTATTATAAGGAGTAGTACTCGACATTCAAGATGTTGTAATAATGGATCCAAGAGCATAATGTGAATGTTTTCCTAATCATTTGTTGGTGGTCCATATTGGCACAACATTGGTAAGGAAAAAGGTCCACAATGATGATTAAGTTAACTAGGAATTCCTTCGAATATTTAACCACACATTATATATATTTTTTTCTATAAATAAAATTATTTTAGAAGAGAAACAATCCATATGAAATAATGGTAGAATGAATGGCCTACTGGAAAAGAGTACAACCTCACTCCTGCCAACATAGGTGTGAAAAGAGGTTGTCCAACACTATCCAAAACAGTCCCACAAACTACCCACTATATGCTCTACAAATCAACAAACTCTTAGCCACCAAGGCTCTGATACCATGTAGATTTTTGAGGAACTATGAAGGCTGCCCAACATGCCTGTATTATGACCTCTTGTTGGGATCTAATTTCAGTTATAAAAATCTGTCCTTACTGCTATTTTAGGACATCAAATAGGTCTGTTTACTTCTTCCAAGAAATCTTCCCTCAACTGATAGTTATATGACCTTTTAAGGTGCCCTTGCAAGTGGTTTTAGAAACGCAATGTTAGCACATGCAAACCTCAAAACACATAACACTCCTCTAGGATCTTAAAAATCTCCTACTGCTGATTTAAACTCTAAACATACATGAAATTTGAACACAAGTATTTTTGGTCAACATGACCCTGGATAAAACCCCCCCGGGGAAAACCAGTTTAGAATGAAAGTGTATATATGTGATTTCTCAAGCATGGAATGCAACAAGTAAATACATAAAATAGAACTTGTACAAGTAGCAAGCTCCTCTCAAGCTTGGCTAATAGGTTCCATGAAGAATGTGCCCAAGCAAGTGCACCCTCTCTCACCCTCTCTCCTTTGTTGCATATTCCACTGAAATGATGTGCCCTTGATCCTCCCTTGGCCAATTAAGAAACCCTTACATACACACAAGTTCTTGTATGCTACCTCAAAACCGAACCGGTCAAATATGCAATAGCTCAGGAACTGCTAGTGCATGTTAAGCTTGCGCCCTCCTTCAAGAGTGCACCATCCACAAAGAAAGAACTCTCACAATAAGTAAATGAGGACCTAAGCCTCCTTGCATCCTCCATGAATGATGGTACCCAATATTCCCTCATGCAATGCTTCCATTCTCCTCTCAATGCTCCTCTCCAAAATTTCCAAGTGAACATATGAGTGAATGAGCCTCCAAAAACCCTATGCACCCCTCTTGAACCATCCATAAGGAAACCTAGAGATGGAAGGCCTATATCACTCCTAACCATCTCTAATCAATGGGAGAGATCTGTTGGGTCTTCAAAATCTACTCTTGTTGTCACTTGCTTTCCATATTTTGTGCCATCTTCATCCGCTACTCCCTCCATTTTACCATCATAATCCTTGCTGAATTCTAGAATTGGTATGAAAAGATAATCTAAGATAAAATGTTCAATCTTTAACATATTTTTGCCTTTCTTTATGCAATCTATTTTAACTTGTTATTATTTTCAATAGCTCTCTACTAGATTACACCTGTAGGTTGCTAATGACTATTGCAGTAGATGATTCGTTTGTTTGAAAGGATGGAGGCACTACCAAATCAACTCCAAAGTTATATAGGATGGAAAAACAACTTATTAAGCTTTCCCACCTATCATCTTGATCCACGAGCCTCCAGATCAGTACAAAATTTAAGTCAAACCTGCACTCATTTAACTTGTGCCAAAATAGCAGAGGCCATTTTGCTAGATCAATTGCAAGCAGACGAAGGAGAATATAAAAAATCAGGAACATGGTTTTTGTGCATAATGCACCCATTTATGTTTATGATGGTTTCCTCAAAACGTGAAGGATCTGAGAGATATACCTGGTTCTTTAAAAAATATTTTCCCATAATTACAACTATGATTGGTTTTGAGATGCATGAGAAATGGATCTGAGCAATCTTTCTTAATTGTATAAATATGTGATATCATACTATTGTAGGGGATCTCTTGCTATCTTATGAAGGCTTGTAATAAAGTTCCGAGATAAATAGAAAGCATTGATTATTCCATTTCTGGTGTCCACTTTATGATTCAAATTTCTTAAAGTTCTTAATCGCATAAGAGTTTTTACCAATGAAAAACTTTGAACCAGGAGGACCCCCTCATGATAAGTTTGTCATGCTTTTACAGTTGTTTAATTTCAGTTCTATGTTTCATTCAAGTTGCATTTGCATTCAATTTAATTTCTAGTTTTATTTAATTTCTTTGTCAGTTTTGTTACAACAACCAGTAATCATTTTAAATCATTGATTGACAGAACCATTGTGGTAATTTCTGTATTTTATGAAACCAATTCGTAAAATTCATAAAGCAAATGATAATAGATTCAAGAGATAATTAACTATTGTTGTAATCACACAACTGTCAATGTTTTCTATTCTTTTGTTCGTTTGATTCCTTTCTTAGTTTTGCCACTGTATAGCTAGTCATACCCATCATTGGTTGACATAACCTTATATGGTAAATTATGTAACTCATGAAATCAAATGATAAAATTCATGATGTTAATGACCAAAGATTAAGGAATGATTGACTTCCTACTATTGCAATACTAAACTTGTTCTTTACTCTGCTTTATCATTTACTTTGTTCTGGCTAGAATTACTCTGTTTTTTTCCAGTAAATCATAGTTTCCTTCTTGCAACATTCGTATTGTAGAATTTAAATCAACAATTAGCTTCCTTCATATACTTGCATTAATAAACAAGGAATTGAATGCATGCACATACAATGTTGTACACTTCACAAGATTACAAACTTGAGTTGATCATAATTTAATGCATTAAATTCATTCAAGTGAATTTGAATAACATTTTTGGTGCCGTTGCCGGGGAAGTGTACATAGGGATTTGGTTTCTTATTAAAGTTAATTCATGTTAAGTAGAATGCATGGAAAGACTAACTCATGTCAAATGATAACCCGGTGACAACAAGGTCTTAGTAGCATGAGTTATTTAGGATGTAGTGTGTTTCATTTTTGTAGATTTCATTAAAAAAAGAAGAAGTAGAAAAGCTTCAATTATTTTTGGGTGCTGTAAGAACCCCCATACACTGATCCATTTGTGAGAAGGGACTCTAAACCAGCAAGAATACCTTTAATATACTCAAGAATTTGTTGAGCAATGGAGGAAATGATACTCCAGGAAATATCTCTAATCTTGTCAGTAGCTGGAAATATCTCTGCATCTCATGGAGATCAAATCCTGATAGCATTTAGGAATATACTTGCACTCTAGGAAGTGATAAAAGACCAAAAATTCCATGAGCAACATCCAGATGAAGACCTAGAAGAGATCAGACAACCATGGGAAACATCCGATGGAGAGTAGACATTAGAACTCGAGAATGGATAATTTCTTGGATGTCTGTCCTCGGATCCTTTTACCATCCAAGATGACAATGGAAAGATTTCAAAATAAATTTGTTGCATGACAAAGAAAGACATGCAACCCATTTTCATTACACAAGAACTCCAAAGTAATAATGAATACATTGAAATCTGATTCCAAACAATCAACAATCAACAATATTCCTCCATTATTCAACATTTCTTGGCACCATCTCAATCAAAGCTAGTGGTTTCTCATATCCTGACATGTATAAAGGTACATTTTTCGAATTTCGGTATGAGTATACTTGAGATCCTATTACGCAAATGGATCCATTGGAAGTATTCCTATACTTGAAAGGGATTTTCTTTTTCAAGCAAAGTAGGATAGGGTAGAAGAATAAGTAAGAAAACAAAATAGTAAAGATAAAAATAAGTTCAGTTGTGAAAACCAGTTTACTGACGCAATTAGACATGAGTTTTTCTTGAAAATCAGGCAACTCGCGTGCACAATTCTTAATAAGTTCTACATGTTGGTTCAATCTTGTACTATGGTTCTTCAAATCATTTTTGTTCTATGCTTGTATTGGATGATGTGGGATCCCTTAATGCCTTCCTTCCAGTAGTTCTTGTCCCATTGGCTTCAACACTTTATCTGGGACCGAGATCAAGAGATATTTATAATACCTTGGAACTTGTATTTCTCAATGAAAAATTTCCACGTTGATAGCAGTGGGGATGAATTAATGCCTCCTGAATATCATATCTTGTAGGTTACTCGAATCCAACACATTCATTCGTGTCTGACAATATGCATTAAGGTACCTTGATGCTCATTACAATCAATGATGAGTGATCTCGCATTGGTTAATGACATACCTTAATGGTAGGTAATCCAATGATTTATTTCCATGCCGGATGACAACACATCCATTCGCATGGTAAGAATTGTACGATGGATTTAGGTTTTGATGAAGACTATATGATTTAAATCGTATCAACAATTGCAACCTTTTCCATATATTTTTTAAAATAAAAAGGGGATGTTAATCTTGTTGAAATACCTTTCCCTTTCACATATTTTCTTATAGCAATGTTTCAATGTAATCATGGTTATTATTCAACATTAGATCAGTTCAGTGCCATTTTGCAAGTATTTGGTAGCCTTGTTTCAAATAAAAATGTAGAGGTCATCATTAGCATGGTTTCATACAATATGATTTGGGTTTGTTGGGACAACCACCGTTTTTATGCTCCAACAATTAAAGATGAGACCAACTTCAAAAAATTTGTTTCCTTGTTGCAATTCAAACCTTCAGTTTCAACAACACAATTATCTCTAGATCTCATATCAAGTGCCAATAGAAAGAATCCATCAGATAAACCTTTCGAGAGATTCATCATCAATAGAATCAGATCCATATCATTTTCAACAACAACAAGTACAACAACAAAATTCAAGGAATATGACAACACCATTCAACATGATCAACATACAGACTCTTGCATGATCCAAGTATCAATTCTTAGAAGAATGCATGAGGACATGAATCATCCTCAGTATGGGAGAGAGAGGAACATCAATGTACTTCTATGGTTCCATATGCAAATTCAAATCTCCTTTAGACAATATTCAACATATTATTTGTGGCCCTTATCTTTTGCTCATCATCATCACAACAAAGAGGTAAATTGGTAAAATGGAAATTTCAAGCAAATCAATATTTGATTTTTTCCTAAGCATCAAGGTTTCTTTCAAACAATTTTTTCAAAGGACAGTGGAATAATATCATAAGTTTATTTTTCCCTTATCAAGATGTTTTAGAGCAATTTTTCAGTTTTTTAGACTTTCCGTAGCTACCAAAACTCTTCTGTAAAGTGTTGTAGCAGAAGAACCTGTAGCAGACTGTTTCCATGGACCATCTTTGCACGCCAATTTCAAGCAGATGGGCAGGAATTTCAAATTTATTAGATATGGGTTTTGTGAAGAATATAATAAGTTGAGTAACACATCGACAATTTTCCAAAAAAAATGCACGATAAGGGATGCACGACCACGTTTTAAAACTGATTTTATAAAAAATGCCAGAATTTCTGTAAACATTTACAACTATCTTTCTGCAATTGATTTGTAGTTTTGGATGGTTCAAAATATCCCAAGACTAGATCGTAACTTGGAGATGGTTTCAAATCAATACCAGAGTGTCATCCACTTGTCAACCAAGATTTTTAGCATTTTCCAAATTTGCACAAATTACCAAGCATGAAATTCAAATATGGAGATTTTATTTGCAAACAGAGTCACAACTACTTCAATATCAACATCATCTTCTTCACTAGCAATCAACCTCAGTACCAGAGCATTCTTTTATTACAACAAAATCAACAAAAAAACACTGTACATTCACAGATCTTCATCAACATTTTTTTCATAATTTTCAGCAGCGGTTTAGATCTTCATCAACATTCTTCATCAATATTTCTTCAGATCTTCATTAGAATAAGCTATCAAACAACCATCATTCTTCAACAATGGTTTCAAAAAAAGGAGTAGCTACAAAAGACCAGTTATTAAGGTTACAAGTAAAACAACAAATATGAGGTAATAACTTGCTAAACTCTAGTGCATTTGGGATTAAAAAATTGTGTAAAAGATTGGACATTATTTTGCTATATACCTACTAATTCTGGTTAAGCTACCCTTCTATATTGTTTCATACCCATTTTATCCTTCCAGATTATATCTATCATCTTCTTTGATTAAAAACCCATTTTCCCCATATGATATGAACATTTCAAACAATAATTATTATGAATGTCGAAAATTCCATTTTTCGACATGCATTATTTGAATTTGTGGTTGCGATATGTTCAGCTTCATATTGAAATGATTAAATGCCACCACCCTTCACTACCAATTATACCGTTAAAATCAGCATGATCCTTTTTTTAATTCGAAGTACAGACGCAATAATTAGTTTACCAACATTCCAAATCGTTCCCACTACATAAAATCCTTCCCATTCACATATCCACATATCATTCTTTCGACACAAAATCCGCATAACACTATTCTTCCATCTCTGTGACAAAGAGTAGTTCGACCTCGAAAATTGATTGAAGAAATCAATAAAGTTGAGAACACAACTGAAGTTGGAGAAATATGTTTGAAATCTCCATAGGTGGGTAAAAGAGCAATTGTTGTGCAAAGAAAGAAACTAAAATTGGAAGTTGAAGATAAATTAATTCGAAATACATGAAGCATGACTGAAAATCTCAAGACATAATCAAAAGGAGATAGCAAGGGGATTCCAGAAGCTGTGATTGACTTAGAGAAGTCAGAAAAAGAAATTCCAGAAATCCAAAAGCACCCAACACAAGTTGTAGGACTAGAGTGTTGGTGCTCAAGCACCACAAACATGTATGGAGTGAACTACATATTTCATTGACCTAGTCTTTCAAGAGATTGAGGCTATTCTAGATGTTCCTCTTTCCTCACAAAATGATAAAAAAATATGAAAGATAAAAATAAATAAATTACAAAGTACAATCAATGAGACGGAAGTGATAGAAAGACATATAAAAGAAGAAAACAAAGTTATGAAGAAAACAATAACAAAACTACAAAATAAAAAAAAGAGGGCTTTACTACTGAAAAAAACTTATAATCAAGGAAGCAAAGAAATGGTATGGAAAAAGTCAGAAGGAGATAATTTGCAATCGAAGTTTAAGGAAAACAATTAAGGAGTTAAAACATAAAGATCAAGGCTCTTCATCAAGACTAGAAGCATTATTGGAGGCATCAAAACATGTCTAACCAGGCATGGAAACATAGAAAATTTTGAAATTTTGAATCAAAGGAATGATAAGGTATTTTGTTGTGTGAGGAAACACAACACCTTCAGTGTGGGGTAATGTTGGGTCTTCAAAATCTACTCTTTTTGTCATTTCCTTTCCATATTTTGTGCCATCTTCATTTGCTACTACCTCCATTTTACCATCATAATCCTTTCTTAATTCTAGAATTGGTATGAAACTATCATCTAAGGTAAAATGTTCAATCTTCAACATATTTCCACTTTTCTTTATGCAATCTTGTTTAACTTGTTATTATTTTCAATAGCTAGCTACCGGATTACACCTGTAGGTTGCTAATGACTATTTGGGTAGATGATTCGTTTGTTTGCAAAGATGGAGACACTTCCAGATCAACTCCAAAGTTATCAAAGATGCCAAATAAACATATTAATATTTCCCACCTAACATCTTGATCCACAAGCCTTGAGATCAGTACAGAAGCAAAGTCAAACCTGCAGTCAATTAACCCGCACCAGAATAGCAGAGGCCATTTTGAGGGATGAATTGCAAGTAGATGAAGGCAAATATCGAAAATCGGGAACATGGGTTTTGTGCACAACGCGCCCATTTAGGTTCATCGTGGATGGTTTCCTTGAAACGTGAAGGATTTGAGAGATATACTTGGTTCTTTACAACAAATTTTCCCAGAATTACAACTACGATCGGTTTTGAGATCCATGAGAATTGGATTTGAGCAATATTGCTTAATTGTATAAATATGTGATATCATGTTGTTGTAGGGGATCTCTTGCGATCTAATGAAAGATTGTAATTGATTTCTGAGATAAATAGAAAGCGTTGGTTGTTCCATTTCCGGTGTCCACTTTATGATTCAAATTTCTTTAAGTTCTTAATCGCATAAGAGTTTTTACTAGTGACAGACTTTGAACTAGGAGGGCCCCCTGATGATAAGTTTGTCACTCTTTTACTTTCAGTCATTTACTTTTAGTTGTGTGTTTCATTCAAGCTGCGTTTGCATTCAATTTTATTTCTAGTTTTATTTAATTTCTTTGTCAGTTTTGTTACAACAACCAGTAATCATTTTAAGTCATTGATTGACATAACCATTGTGGTAATTTCTGTAGTTTATGAAACCAATTTGCCAAAATTCATAAAGCTAATGATAATAGATTCAAGAGATAATTAACTATTGTTGTAGTCACACAACTGACAATGTTTTTTGTTCTTTAGTTTGTTTGATTCATTTCTTAGTTCTGCTACAATATAGCTAGTCATACCCATCATTGGTTGACAAAACCTTATATGGTAAATTATGTAACTCATGAAATTGAATGATAAAATTCATGATGTTAATGACCAAATATTAAGGAATGATTGAATTCCTACTATTGCAGTACGAACTTGTTCTTTACTTTGCTTTATCATTTACTTTGTTCTGGCTAGAATTACTTTGTTTTTTTTTTCCAGTAAATCATAGTTTCCTTCTTGCAACATTTGTATTGTAGAATTTAAATCAACAATTAGCTTCCTTCATATACTTGCATTAATAAACAAGGATTTGAGTGCTTGCACATACAATGTTGTACACTTCACAAGATTACAAACCCGAGTTAATCATAATTTATTGCATCAAATTCATTCAAGTGAATTTGACTAACATTTTTGGCGCTGTTGTCGGGGAAGTGTACATAGGGATTTGGTTTCTTATTAGAAGTTAATTCATGTTAAGTAGAATGCATGGAAATACTAACTCATGTCAAATTATAACCTGGTGACAACATGGTCTTAGTAGCATGAGTTATTTAGGATGTAGCGTGTTTCATTTTTGTCGATTTCATTAAAAAAAAGAGTAGAAAAGCTTCAATTATTTTTGGGTGTTGTAAGAACCCCCATACACAGATCCATTTTTTAGCAGAGACTCTAAACCAGTAGGAAGACATTTAATATACTCAAGAATTTCCTAAGAAATGGAGGAAATGATACTCCAATAAATATCTCAAATCTTATTAGTAGCTAGAAATATCTCTGCATCTCAGGGAGAACAAATCCTGATAGCATTCAAAAATATACCTGCACTCCAGGAAGTGATAAAATACCAAAAATTCCTTGAGCAACATCTAGATGAAAACCTAGAAGAGATCAAACAACCATGAGAAACATCTGATGGAGAGTAGACATTAGAAACTGAGAATGAAGAATTTCTTGGATGTATGTCCTCAGATCCTTTGACCATCCAAGAGGGCAATGGGAAGATTTCAAAAGAACTTTGTTGCATGACAAAGGAAGACATGCAACCCATTGTTATTACACAATAAACCCAAAGGAATAATGACTACATTGAAATCTGATTCCAAACAATCAACAATCAACACTATTCCTCCATTATTCAACATTTCTTGGCACCATCTAAATCAAAGCTGGCGGTTTCTCATATCCTGGCATGTATAAAGATACATTTTTCGAATTTTGGTATGAGTATACTTGAGATCCTTTTATGCAAATGGCTCCATTGGAAGTATTCCTATACTTGAAAGGGATTTTCTTTTTCAAGAAAAGTAGGATATGGTAGAAGAATTAATAAGAAAACAAAATAGTAAAGATAAAAAGGTCCAGTTGTGAAAACCAGTTTACTGGTGCAATTAGACATGAGTTTTGCTTGAAAACCAGGCAATTGGCGAGCATAATTCTCAATAAGTTTTACATGTTGGTTCAATCTTGTACTATGGTCCTTCAAATCATTTTTGTTCTATGCTCGTACTAGATGATGTGGGATCCCTTAAGGCCTTCCTTCCAGTAGTTCTTGTCCCATCGAATTCAACACTTTATCTGGGATCGAGATCAAGAGATATTTATAATGCCTTGGAACTTGTATTCCTCAATGAAAATTTTCCACGTTGATAGTAGTGGGGATGCATTAATGCCTCTTGACTATCATATCTTGCATATTACTCGACTCCAACACATTCATTCATGCCTGACAAGATGCATTAAGGTACCTTGAGGCTCATTGATATCAATGGTGAGTGATCTCGCATTGGTTAATGACATACCTTAATGGTTAGTAATCCAAAGGTTTCTTTCCATGCTCGACGAAAACATATCCATTCACATGTGAGAATTGTACCACAGATTCAAGTTTTGATGAAGACTATATGGTTTAAATCATATCAACAATTGCAACCTTTTCCATATTTTTTTTAAATAAAAAGGGGATGTTAGTCTTGTTGAAATACCTTTATCTTTCATAGATTTTCCTATAGCAACGTTTCAATGTAATCATGGTTGTTATTCAACATTAGATCAGTTCAGTTCCATTTTGCAAGTATTTAGCAGCATTGTTTCAAATAAAAATGTAGAGGTCATCATTAGCATGGTTTCATATAATATGATTTGGGTTTGTTGGAACAACCACCGTTTTATGCTCCAACAATTAAATATGAGACCAACTTCAACAAATTTGTTTCCTTCTTGCAATTCAAACCTTTAGTTTCAACAACACAATTATCTCCAGATATCGTACCAAGTGGCAATAGCAAGAAGCCACCAGATCAACATTTTCAGAGATTCATCATCAATAACATCAGATCCATATCATTTTCAACAACAACAAGTACAACAACAAAAGTCAAGGAATATGACAACACCATTCAACATGATCAACATACAGATTCTGACATGATCCAAGTATCAATTCTTAGAAGAATGCACGAGGACATGCATCATCCTCATTATGGGAGAGAGAGGTACATCAATGTCCTTCTATGGTTCCAGATGCAAATTCAAATCTCCTTTAGACAGTATTCAACATATTCTTTGTGGCCCTTATCTTTTGCTTATCATCATCACAACCGAGAGGTAAGTTGGTAAAATGGAAATTTCAAGCAATTCAAGATTTGATTTTTTTCTTAAGCATCAAGGTTTCTTTCAAACAATTTTTTCAAAGGAAAATTGAACAAGATCATAAGTTTATTTTTCCCTTATGAAGATGTTTGAGAGAAATTCTGCAGTTTTTTAGACTTTCTGTAACTACCGAAACTATGCTGTAAAGTGTTGTAGCTACATAACCTGTAGCAAACTGTTTCCAAGGACCATATTTTCACCCCAAACTGTTTCCAAGGAGAATATAATAAATTGAGTACCTCTAAAGCAATTTTCCAAAAAAATGCACGATAAGGGATGCACGAGCACGTTTTAAAACTGATTTTATAAGAATTTCCAGAATTGTTGTAAACATTTACAACTATCTTTTTGTAGTTGATTTTTAGTTTTAGATGGTTGCACGCATCCCGAGACTAGATCATAACTTGGAGATGGTTTCAAATCAGTACTAGAGTGTCATCCACTTGTCAACCAAGATTTTTAAGCATTTTCCAAATTTGCACAAATTACCAAGCATGAAATTCAAATACATATATTTTATTTGCAAACAGAGTCATAGCTTCTTCAATATCAACATCATTTTCTTCACCAACAATCAACCTCAGTACCAGAGCATTCTTTTATTGTAGCAAAATAAAAAAAACAACATTGTACATTCACAGATCTTCATCAACATTTTTTTCATAATTTTCATCAGCAGCGGTTTAGATCTTCATCAACATTCTTCATCAATATTTCTTTAGGTCTTCATCAACATAAGCTATCAAAAAACCATAATTCTTCAGCAATGGTTTCAAAACAAGGAGTAGATATAAAAGACCAGTTAGTAAGGTTACAGGTAAAACAACAAATATGAGGTAATAACTTGTTAAACTCTAGTGCATTTGGGATTAAAAAATTATGTAAAAGATTGGACATTATTTTGCTATATACCTACTAATTTTGGTTAAGCTACCCTCCTATATTATTTCATACCCATTTTATCCTTCCATATTATATCCATCATCTACTTTGATTAAAAACCCATTTGCTCCATATGATGTAAACATTTCAAACAATAATTATTATGCATATCGAAAATTCCATTTTTCGACATGCATTATTTGAATTTGTGGCTATGATATGTTCAACATCATACTAAAATGATTAAATGCCACCACCCTTAACTACCAATTATACCATTCAAATCGGCATGACTATTTTTTTTATTCAAAGTATGGACACAATCATTAGTTTACCAACATTTCAAATCGTTCCTACTACATGAAATCCTTCCCATTCACATATCCACATATCATTCTTCCTACACGAAATCCGCATAACACTATTTTTCCATCTCTGTGACAAAGAGTAGCTCGACCTCGAAAATTGAATGAACAAAACAATAAAGTCGAGAACACAACTGAAGTTGTAGAAACATCATTGAAATCTCAAAAGGTGTATAAAAGAGTAGTTATTGTGCAAAGCAAGAAACAAAAATTGGAAGTTGAAGATAAAGTAGTTCGAAATACATGAAGTATTACTGAAAATATCAAGACATAATCAAAAGGAGATAGCAGGGGGATTCCAAAAGCTGTGATTGACTTAGACAAGTCAGAAAAAGAAATTCCAAAAAGCAAAAGCACCCAACACAAGCTGTAAGACTAGATTATTGTTGCTTAAGAATCACAAACATGTATGGACTCAACTACATATTTCATTGAACTAGTCTTTCAAGAGATTGAGGCTATTCTAGATGCTCCTCTTTCCTCACAAAATGATAAAAAAAATAAAAATAAATAAATTACAGAGTACAATCAATGAGATGGAAGTGCTAGAAAGACATATAAAAGAAGAAAAGAGAGTCATGAAGAAAACAATAACAAAAATACAAAAGAAAAAAGAGGGATTTGCTACTGAAAGAAAACTTTTAATCAAGGAAGCAAAGAAATGGTATGGAAAAAGTTAGAAGGAGAGAATTCATAATCAATGGTTGAGAAAAATAATTAAGGAGTTAAAACATAAAGATCAAGGCTCTTTATCAAGACTAGAAGAATTATTGGAGGCATCAGAACATGTCTAACTAGACAGGGAAACATAGAAAATTGTGAAATTTTGAATCAAAGGAACGATAAGGTATTTTGTTGTGTGAGGACACACAACACCTTCAGTGTGGGGGAATGTTGGGTCTTCGAAATTTACTCTTTTTGTCACTTCCTTTCCATATTTTGTACCATCTTCATCTTGTACTCCCTCCATTTTACCATCATAATCCTTGCTTAATTATAGAATTGGTATGAAAAAATCATCTAAGGTAAAATGTTCAATCTTCAACACATTTCTTCCTTTCTTTATGCAATGTAGTTTAACTTGTTATTGTTTTCAATAGATAACTACTAGATTATACATGTAGGTTGCTAATGTCTGTTTCACTAGATGATTAGTTTGTTTGCAAGGATGGAGGCACTTCCATATCAACTCCAAATTTATCAAAGATGCCAAATCAATGTCTTAATCTTTCCCACCTATCATCTTGATCCACAAGCCTCTAGATCAATACATAAGCAAAGTCAAACTTGCAGTCATTTAACCCGCACAAGAATAGTAGAGGCCGTTTTGAGGGATGAATTTCAAACATATGAAGGAGAATATTAAGAATCAAGAACATGGGTTTTGTGCACAACATGCCCATTTAGGTTTGATGGAATGGTTTCCTCAAAACATGAAGGATCTGATAGATATACCCAGTTCTTTAAAACATATTTTCCCATAATTACAATTGTGATCAGTTTTGAGATCCATGAGAATTGGATCTGAGCAATCTTGCTTAATTGTATAAGTATGTGATATCATACTATTGTAGGGGATCTCTTTCTATCTGATGAAGGATTGTAATCGAGTTCTGAGATAAATAGAAAGCGTTGATTGTTCCATCTCTAGTGTCCACTTTATGATTCAAATTTCTTAAAGTTCTTAATCGCATAAGAGTTTTTACCAGTGACAGACTTTGAATCGGAAGGGCCCCCTGATGATAAGTTTGTCACTCTTTTACTTTCAGTCGTTTAGTTTCAGTTGTGTATTTCATTCAAGTTGCGTTTGCATTCAATTTCATTTCTAGTTTTATTTAATTTCTTTCTCAGTTTTGTTACAACAATCAATAATAATTTTAAATCATTGATTGACATAACCATTGTGGTAATTTTTGTAGTTTATGAAACCAAATGGTAAAATTCATAAAGCTAATGATCATAGATTCAACATTCATATTGTAGAATTTAAATCAACAATTAGCTTCCTTCATATACTTGCAACATTCATATTGTAGAATTTAAATCAACAATTAGCTCCCTTCATATACTTGCATTGATAAACAAGGAATTGAGTGCATGCACATACAATTTTTTACACTTCACAAGATTGCAAACCCGAGTTGATAATTTAATGCATCAAATTCATTCAAGTGAATTTGACTAACATTTTTGGCGCCGTTGCTGGGGAAGTGTGCATAGGGATTTGGTTTCTTATTAGAAGTTAATTAACATTAAGTAAAATGCATGGAAAGACTAACTCATGTCAAATGATAACTTGGTGACAATAGGGTCTTAGTAGCATGAATTATTTAGGGTGTAGTGTGTTTCATTTTTGTAGATTCCATTAAAAAAAAAGTAGAAAAGATTCAATTATTTTTGGGTGCTGTAAGAACCCCCACACACTTATCCATTTGTGAGTAGGGAGTCTAAAACAACAGGAAGCCCTTTAAGATACTCAATAATTTGATGAGAAATGGAGGAAATGATACTCCAAGAAACATCTCAAATCCTTTTAGTAGCTGGAAATATATCTGCATCTCAGGGAAAGAAAATTTTGATATCACTCATAAATATACCTGCACTCCAGGAAGTGATAAAAGACCAAAAATTCCATGAGCAACATCTAGATGAAGACCTACAAGAGATAAAATAGCCATGGGATTTGATGAAACTCTGATTATCGTGGTGAATGACTGTCGGAGGCAACTCCTAACCAAATAATCC
>JASDQU010688061.1:6294-17085 GCA_032191745.1 Picea mariana
CGACTCAAATAATAAATGACATGCTCATCATGGGAATCATCTTCTTGGACTAGAACCATGGTGATGGTAGAGTCCGAGGCAGCGAGATAAAGGAAATAATCTCGACTATAATCAGGTGGGAAGAGTAGTGGGGTGCAGGTTAAAGTCAGTTTCAAAGCTTCAAAGGATTTGTTGGTAGTGGTGTCCCACATGAACTCAGAACCTTTCTTTAATAGTTGAGTAAATCCGAGTGTTAACTCATCGTAGTTTGGGATGGAACGACGTAGAAAGTTTGCCTTCCCTTACAAACTTTGAATCTTCCGGAGCGAGGAAGGAGGAGGGAGATTGAGAATTTCCTCGACCTTCAAAGGATCTACCCGGATCCCCTGACGCGATACAATAAAGCCTAGAAGTTTGTCAGACTCCACATAGAAGACACATTTTTACGGGTTTAAGCGTATACGATAGAATTGACAACGAAGGAAAATGGCTCGGAGGTGTGCCGGATGATCACTACAGCACATGGAATGCGTTGATAGGTCATCTAGATATGGTTGTACAATGTTCTTTATATCATGAACGGTGTAAGACATGGCACGTTGAAAAGTCACACCGACGTTCTTTAAACCAAAGGGTAGTTTCTAGTAGGCAAATGTGCCCCAAGGACAATTAAAATTGGTTTTATGTTGATCTACAAGTAGGATGTTGATTTGATTATATCCGAAGAAACCATAAATCAAAGAGAAGATTTCACTCCCGGCGCAATCGTCGATGATCTAGTCAACGAAGGGGGTGGGAAAGTTGTCCTTAGGACAAGCTTTGTTGATATCCCTATAATCGACACAGATGCAGATCGTACCTTGTTTCTTGTTAACCAGAACTAGATTGGATACCCAATAAGTTAAATCCATATTATAAATAAAGCTAGCTTTAAGAAGTTTTTCAACTTCAAGCTTGATAATAGCTACTTTATGGGGTGGACCGGACAAAGTCTCTTCCGGACGGGTTTAGCGCCTGGGTACGTTTTAATTTCGTGTACAACAATGTCGGGGTCAATACCCGACATTTCTTCATAGCTCCAGGTGAATATGTCATGAAACTCTTGAAAAAGGGACTTATATGTGACAAATTTATCGTCAGAACACGAAGCTCTGATGTGAACATTTTCGACAACTCCAGGTTTAATGGATATGTCGAGGGGGACAGTGGGTGAAATATTACTTAAGTTCCCTTCATATAACTCATCATTTGTGGACTCGGGAACAGAAGAAATGATGACAATGGTCGACGGAGTTGAAATCCATTGGTAACTCTCGATGGTGTGTTGTTCCAGGAAGAGAATGGAATGATGATGCCCATCATCCCAAGGAGTGTCCTCCATGGACATAACCGACATAATCATCTCATCCGTGGGAAAAATTACGCGAAAAGGATTGGGAGATGAATCAATGAGAGAGGGGGTAAAGGGGGTTGCCGATTGAATGGCTTGATAGGTGGATTGAATTGGACTCAAAGGGATTTGGTCACCATAGCGAAGATAATCACCAGGTTCGAGTATTATCCATGGGTCAGAAGATGCATGGGTTTCACGAATGGAGGTGGAAATCATGTTGATCGAGGCAACCAAAGGAGGTGAAACATCGAGTGGTGGGATAGGGAATGTACCCATAAAAGTTGAATCTTTTAGTAGACCCACACTGACATTCTCATACCCAGGAGGTGTCTTCGCAATAAAGGGCACGTTGCTAGTACGCAAATCAGAGTTAAAAAAGGCCAGTTGATCTATAGTAACAACTTTTCCCTGGTGTGGAAAACGTAAGACACGGAAAAGGGTAAACACAACTGCGCACATGGAATCGATCCAGCTTCGGCCAAGTAGGAGGTTATAATTGAAAGGTGCATCAAAGACCTCAACTTCGACGTTGATGGATTTGCCTTCCAACGTAATAGACAACAAGGGAAGTACACCATAGGGTTTGAAGCCAGAACCATTGAAGTCCTTAAGTGTGTTATGGGATTTAGTAAGGGAAGGAGATTCGATGTCCTTCCAATAGGAAACATACATTACACACGTCGAGGCACCCTCGTCGATAACGATTAGACAAATTTTCTGATCTGTGACAAGAACTTGTATATGAAATGCTACCTAAGGGGGTAGCCTTGGAATGTGATCTTCCAGGTCAAAAATTATCAAATTGGTATCCGTAGGGTCAATTCCACCGATATGATTTAACAGTGACTTTCGTTGAGTGGGACAACTTTGAAGGACTTCAAGAGATGACATCGCGGAAGGTGCTTGTGCCAGGTCTTATACAATACTGTAGTTCTGAGCAACATGTTCGTGAGGATTGAAAGCAGAATTTCAAACAACACCCTTTGGAGGAGGGCAAAGAACTGTGTCAAGACTTGGTCATTTGAGATGAAGAGGACCATTGGGAGGTGAAGTTGAGGGAGAATGTTGTACCAACAAAGGTGGTATATCATCAACCTTCACCTTTGAGGAAGAGTAATCTTTGGCCCGAGTAGTAAGTGTAACGTCATTCTTTTTGGAATCGCCAGTACACATAAGGACATAGGAAGTACTGGAGGGAGAGTGTTGGTCATGGATGACCAATTGGGCCTATTGTTGAGAAGGGAAAGGTTGGGACAAAATGGTAGGTGCAGGAGGTTTCATGGTCCCTTGGAGGAACTTAGTAACCTCGGCTCGTCTTGGGCAATCTTTCGTGTAGTGATCATCACCACAGATAAGGAAAGGGTTTCAGGGCTTGCGTTTATCCTTATCATCAGTAGGTTGTGTTTTGGTCTTCTCAGAATGTGAGTTATTTTTATCCTCCTTGTTCTTACCCTTCCCTTTTTTAGATTTATTCTTTCCAGCGGGGGTAGTCTGAATGGAGTTAACTTCAGAGGTTTTGTTGGTGGAAGGAGTAGGAGTCGAAGCATTCTGAACATTAGAAGCATTAGACTTGGGGTTTGTGGGAGAGGCTTGCATGGATTGAGGTTGAGAATGGAAAGTGCCAATCAAACCATCAACCGCATGAGAAGCGGTAGGCGTAGTTGAGGTAGCGGTGGTAGAACGCTGAGGTGCATCAGGGAGTAAGTCATAAAGAGTACCCGTTTGTGAATAAATGAGATCAAGGTATTGAGCATGACTACTCTCCTGTTCTTCTGTGACCACTCCGCTCATGGAAATGTCATGAGAGATTTTATTCAGGAATGATTTCGTGAACCATTATGCCAATAACTAATTGGGAAGATCGAGTTTGATCAAACGTCGTCTTTGTATCCATTCATGGATGTGATAAGAAATATGAGTGGTCTAATTATGCTTGAAGGAACTCAAAATCTTGGTTCATGTTTCATAGCAGATTGGTAGTTGGTAATGGATGAGGAAGGCCATGGCAAGGGTATTAAAGTCAGTGAAGAAGCCTCGTGGTAATTCTATATACCACTTTGCAGCCGAATCAGTAAGGGTTCGTTGGAAGAGTCTTAACCTAATGGAGTCATCCATCAAAGACTTGGACGAACACCAAAGGTGAAAAGTCAAAACGTGGTTGTTTGGATCCTCTCCTGGTTTACCATCAAATTTGGGAATGTCTAGCGGTAACTTGGCCAGTATAATGGGCCAATGGGGAGAATGAAGGATAGGGTCGTTCAAGATTCTAGACAAATTGGGTAGATACAAAGTGGTGAGAAAGGGAAATTGTCTATTCACATGAGGGTATTGGTGACTTTGGGAAGGAAGTCCCATCAGTATACCAGTAGGACTGTAAGTAGTTTGCATATGATGCGAAGATCCTGGCAGATTCAGATGTGGGTTCGGAGGCATGTAGCCCATAGGGTTGTGTTGATGAGGGACATTCCCTTGAAAAGGGATACTAGATTGAACATTCGAACCCCAAATGGGATTGGAAGAACCTAGATATATCTGGCCGGAAACGGGGGGTACCTAAGAGATAACATGAGGTGGTTTCCCCCCAGAGGATTGTTGATTTTCGTGGATGAGAAAGTTCCAATACTGGGCCAATGATCCTGGGATGTTTTTCCCATGGGGTGGGGTAGGTGGGGGTTGCCCTCCAAATGGGGGTTGTGTTCCTACGTGGGATTGACCCCCAAATTGAGTGTGGCCCCCAAGGTTAAATTGTCCCCCGGGGTGAAATTGCCCTCCAAACAAGGGTTGTGTCCCAATTTGGGTTTGTCCCCCAAATTGGATTTGGCCACTAGGGTTAAATTTCCCTCCAATAGGAATCTGATAACTAGAAGTGAAAGAATGAGGGATGACTCCAATTGGGTTGGAGCCACTTGGATCAGATCCTCCAATAAAAGGTGGATAAGACCCTCTGGAGAGGACCTGGGAAGGGGTCGGAACGAAACCAGAAGCAACATTATACCCAGGAGGAGTAAAAACTCCAGAAGCTCTAGATGGAACCTGGGAAGGAATAGGAATAGAAGTATTCAAAGCATTATACCTAGGAGGAAGTGACGGGATAGGTCTAGATGAAAGAGGGGTGCCAATAGGGGGTTGGATAGGTACTATATTCCCGGTGGGAATAGTCATAGTAAGGGGGACCGTTGTGGAATGGGACATCTAAAGAGGAATGGATGAACTACAACCAACCAACTTGGTGTCTGACCTGACAAAAAGATAGGCAGTTGTACTAGTAAAATGATCTAGGGGCATCGTGAGGGTAACAGACGTTTCAGACAGTTCATAGAAAACAAGTATATCAGAGTCATGAAGGTCTCGCCTAGTGCAAGGTGGGGTTCTAAATATGTTGGTAGTCCAAAAAGGATTCTCATTTTCAGGGCCGGTGAGGGGTCCGGTCAGTATTCTGGAAGTGTCAACAACAAGATCCACGGATGAATTCAGTCAGAGAATACGCCTCTCGTATTCAGAAGGTATGCAGAAAGTGTCTAGAGAATCAGAAACAATTTGGAACTATTCTAAAGAGTCAGTCCTTTCCAGTTGTGAGGGTATGTTGTCCTAGACCTCGCTCTGTTGAGGAGAGCCCTCCGGTGGATTGGTAAGCAAGGGTTGAGAACCTTCCAGATTTTTCGAGGGTAGTCCTTACATTCTACGTGAACAACATGGAGGGTCAATGTTGGTTGAACCAAATATCTTCTGAAAAAACTCTATGGCCAACTATGGAAACAAACAATACTCACTAATAAAATCTAAGGATCAAACAAGCAAGAAAAACCTTTTTATTTCGAAGTCACTAGTTGGTGATGAAATCCAATGTCGCAAAGTCAAGACAAGAAGGGTATAGGATAGAGCGGGTGGAAAAGTTACGTTGACAACCTACTTAACAGACTTACACCCTGGTGCAAGCTCCTACATATAATCATGGGTACACCCTCCAAGGAGCCCGAGTGAGTTTGGCCAACGTCGATTCCAGGTACCGTGAAGACTTGCCCCTCCACTGTCACCTTGTGTGAGACCCTAACAAGATAGGCTACTAAGGTTACCAAAAACAACAGTGATGCCTGGGAAAATAGTCGAGTCCAATCCACGTGCAAAGGTAGGGTATCTAGCCCAAAATCAAATCAAAAGGCTTCCACTCATCATTGTGGTTATACCTTTTAAGCGACCCCCATAATATGCGCAATCTCAACACCAAGACCAACAAAGCAAGGTGAGTAACTCTGCCAGTCTCAATGCGACCTCAGGTTTGACCCTTGTGTGAGAAGGGCTTCCTAGGACAAAATGTTGCAAATAGATTTAAGCACTCCCTATCACAAGATGCTATTGCGTGTTTTGTGATTTGGAGAGTCTGTCTCACAACCTATTCCAAAGCGCTAGCCTAGCTAATGTTGGTGTAAAAGACCTGTAGAAAATAAAAGTTACTAAGTGAATTTTATAATTATGCAGTGTTTTTATGGGTTGTTGTTTATGCAAGAGGAAGATGGAAATGAAACCAATGTTGTTGAGACCTTGACCCAATAAGATGCAGATAGAGATGAATGATGCAATTTTTCGTTCAATGAACTCTATCTACAGTAGGAAGAAGGTGTTTTTCTGGAATGATATAAGCTACAAAATGTACTTTTCTTTTTCTTGAACACAATTGCAAACAACCATAAAAATGAAATTTCTCAATTTTATCTTCTTTCTTTTTTAAAAAAGAAATTTGAATGCAAAAACTTTCTTATGAATGATTACTCAACAATAATGAATGGCTTTAATTCTCCTTTCAAAAACCAAAACAGGGATGTAAGCAAGAAAAGACAAGTAAACAATGAAAATTGATACACCCAACAAGCACCTAAGTCAAACTTTCAATGAAGATAAAAGTAAAAATGACAAGTGTTCTATCAAATGTAAATGAACAAATCTTTCCAGTCAAGAAGCAATCCGAAAAACGTAATAAATCCAAAACATTTAAATCCAATTGACAGACTTTCAATCAATCAAGCACTCATATATGGGATCAGGGATTATATCCTTGTTGATAAAAATCAAAAATAAAACTGGAAAATGACCAAGAGAGGTGTTCGATCTCTGAAAACCAATCGACAACAAGATAAACACTTCAAGAAACAGTCAAGAACTGGAAAAAAGTTCCTCCCAGATGATAAATCAAAATTGGATATCAAGAGGTGACCAGACCTAATCCAAAAAAAATTACGCTGCCGCAACCCAGCAATAGGTTATAGTGTGGAAATGAACTGTTTCTGCAGGCTAGAAACGAGTAGGATGCGGAAAGCCCGCACTGTGATAAACTGTTAGGGTGCGGAAATCAAAGGCTTTTGCAGGCTGTGTATAGGTTACAGTGCGAAAGTGTTTGCAAACAAAGGAATTTTGGAAAAAGGATAGAAGGCCTGAGGAAACTTTCAGGTCCAGAGAGTCTTGTTGGATCTACCACAGACTCAGAGACTGAAACAGGATGAAAACTATAGGCTAAGAGAAAATGGCCCACAAAAAACCACAAATAAGTCGTATCCCCAACGGAGTCGCCAATTTTGCTATTGGGTAAATTGGTGAATGTGGACATAAACTAATCCCCCTAGATCCACCTGGATCTAGAACAAAACAAGACGGAACATGACGCTTTCCCTAAGTTGCAATCATTGACTTTACTACCAAGGAAGGAATAGATGACATACCTTATGAATCGCTTCCTTATATCTTTGTTGTCCTAGCTTCACTTTGGTTCTCCTGTGAAATCAGATCTGCAATGACACAAACCAACCAACGTGAAACCAACGATAGTAGAATTCAATGACAACCTAAACATGTGATCAAGGAATCATGTAATAAAATACTAATGATTTTATTGGAAAGAGACATGCCACCATATTATATTAATGAAAAGTAGAAGATACAACTGAATTGACTTGATGTCGCAAGTTCCCTTTTAGTGCTCCTTCATTCCAACACACACATACACTTTCTGCGAAATTCGCATGAATATAATCCACAAAAGATTGAAGGACAAACGGAGGCCTCAAGCATCACTTGAAACAAGATTCTTCACACAGTCTTTAGCCTATTCTTTGATCAATTCTCTGCTTAATATTGCTTAACCTTTTCCATGAGAAGCCCATGATTATATAGGAGAAGGTGAAGTGGTTTAATAGATGAGGATGATCCCACCAAATCATAGAAACCAGTAAGATCACAACCATACGGACGCCACCTCACATTCTAGAATATTCCCCTTCTAGAAACATCGTGAACTTCTTTCCTCTTTTAGCCTTCAAAATGTCATTGCACCTTACCTATATAGCAACCTGCAGAAACCACGTGGGCCAGCTATATAGCAGCCTGTGGAAATCAAGGATTTCCACACTGTGTAATACTTGTAGCTTGCGGCGTCCTTCCAAAAAGTAGTCTTGTAGGGGAAGAAAGTAGTTGCTTTTCTCAGGAAAAAGATCATTTTGAGAGCCTGAACACATGCTTGTAAAATCATCATCAGGTTGACCAAAATAATGTGTAACAACTTGTTTATGGTACAAGTTGATTACAGGTTGTTTGGTATAGGTTGATGCATGGTTGATGCACTTTTTTATGGTACATGTTGATTACAGGTTGAGGTACAGGTTGATGCATTGTTCATGTTTATTGATACAGGTTGTTTGGTGCAGGTTTATTGGTACAAGTTTATAGCAATATATCTCAAAGTGAGAGTGTGACAGTGGTTTCGTCATTCTACTTATATGTCAGGGCAGTTGGATGGGGCAAGGACAGATGGTTGTAGCCACCTTCCTGTTGTAGCAACATAGGGGGTTCTAGCCTCCTTCTGGTTGTAGCCATAGAATTGGGGAGTTGGAGCTTCCCTTTGATTGTAGACTAAGAAACTAGGGGGTTAGAGACTCCTTCCAGTTGCATCTAGAAAACAAAGGAATTTGGTGCTTCCAATGAATGTAATTATTCAAGACATATAAGAAAAATCATTTCGTGGTTTTCTCCCACTTTGGGTTTCCACGTAAAACATTGGTGTATTGTGTATGTGTATGATTGTTCATTTTTTCATTTCTTATTTACTCTACAACTATTGGATGATAATTCTACATTGAAATAACACTTGGATTATATGGTTAAAAAGGATTAAATTTCTCTATTACTGATTCAACCCCCCTCTTAGTAATCCAACAATTGGATTCAAAGTAGGTTCCTTCAGAAATCAGTTTAACCACTGAAAGGTAGATCATGGAGAGCAACAACTTGTATAAAAATGAAATACCATGGTTTGATGGACAGAAGTATGCATTTTGGAGCATAAGGATGAAGACATATATATAGGCACAGGTTTTTGAAATTTGGAAATCAATTGTAGATGGATACACAGTACCAGCAGTTCCACCAACAAATGACAAAGAAGTGAAAATCAGTTAGAATAATTCCAAAGCCACAAATGCACTTCTGAATGGTCTTGGGGAAATGATATTCACCAAAGTTTCACATTGTAAATCCGCTAAAGAGATTTGGGACAAACTTCGAAATATTTATGTAGGAGATTCAAAACTCAAAGCAGGAAAGCTTCAAACTTACAGAGGTTAGTCCGAACAAATAAAGATGAAGGAAGATGAGAATATTGCAGCTTACTTCTTATGAGTCAATGAAATAGTAAATGCAATAATGGGATTGGGAGAAGAAATTCAAGAATCTGTAATTGTTCAAAAGGTACTAAGATCTCTTCCTATGAGATTTGACCCTAAGATATCAACACTAGAAGAAAAAGTAGATCTAAAATCAATAATAATGGATGAACTACATGAAATCTTCATAGCATATGAAATGAGAACTGAACAAGAAAATCCAAATGTAAAAGAAGCAACCTTCAAAGCATCCAAAAGATCAAAGAAAAAGGGAAAGCAACAAGAAAAAGAACATAGCAGCAATAGTGACGTCTTAGAAGATGATGAAGAAGTGGCCAAATTTGTCAAAAGACTGAACAAGGGAACCGACGACAGGAATAGAGGTAAGATTCATTTAATTTGTTTTAATTATGATGGTATTGGTCATTTTTCTAACAAATTTCCTCATAAGAAAAAGAGAAATGATGAAGGTTACTCAAAAAACAAACAAACATATAAAGGAAAAAGAACCACAAAGAAATTTTTCCATAAAAAGCTTATCCACCCAAGAAGACATCTCATCATCAGATGAAGATGAAGTCAATGTTAGTGAGACATAAAGAGTTCTATTCATGGCAATAGAAGACTCTAATAAAGAATACTCCAAATAAGAATATGAAGAAGTCGAAGAAGAAAATGAAGAGGTAGAATTGACTACCGAGAGGAATTGTTGAGTGTCATAGAAGTTATTAAAAGAGAAAAGAGGAAAAACAAGAAGCTACAAGTGGAACTAGACAAGAAAAAAGACACTCTGGAATTAGAACAAATGATCACAAATTTGAAGGTTCAAATTGAAGAAGATAAAATAATTGAAGAAGCACTCAAAGAACAACTAGAAGGAAGAGACAGGATCATTGAAAATTTGGAAGCAGAGATTGTCACATTAAGAAAGGATCTTCAAAAGAAAAATATGCAGAACATCTCAAAAGTTTTGAATGACATTATCACCAGTCAAAGGCCTAATCATGACAAGTCCGTACTTGGATACAATCAGACATAAAATGGATAAAGATCCAAAACAACAGAACAAGAAGCATATCCAAAAAGTTGTGCAGAAACAATCGAAGGAGATAGGAAGGTCTACAAAGAAAATTACAGGGACACTCCTCCACCGAGAAGATTCAGATTTCAAAATCAATGATCGACAGAAATAGATAGGTCTCAGGAAGAAGAAGGATTCATAAGAGCACCTCCTTTTAGAAAATCTTCAACTCCCAAGTATCAAACTATCTTTTTTGGTTTATGTTATGCATGTAATAATTTTGGACATAAAGTTGTGAATTTCAGAGCTAACAACATGAACATTAGCAACTTCAAAAGTCATACACAAAAGGGTTATCCAAGAAGGCCTAGTGAAACACAAAGAAGAAGTTACAACATGTTTGAATCATTAAGCACTGAAGTGGAATGCTACAAGTGTAACAACTTTGGATACATGGCCAAAGATTGAAGAATGACAATCCCTCCTAGAGAACCAGAACATAACAACAACAATCACAGACATGAACCTCAGAAAAGGACATGGATAAGAAAGCAGAATTAGTACAACAATGAAGAATGCACAATCACTTTATAAGCTAAGCAAAAGAAACATGGTTGGTATGTTGACAGTGGCTGTTCAAAACACATGAGAAGTGATAGAGACGGGTTTCTTACATTAAGAAAGGAAAGATATGAATCAGTCTCCTTCGGAAATGGTGATTCAACTAAAATCATTGGAAAAGGCATAGTCGA
>JASDQU010688061.1:17476-39131 GCA_032191745.1 Picea mariana
TGACTGCAGTTTTCTTTCTCAAGAATAAGTCAGAAGCTTTTGAAAACTTCAAGATCTACAAGGAAATGGTTGAAAATGAAATGGATTCAAAAATCAAATGCTTGAGATCTGATAATGGAGGAGAATTCACTTCAAAGGAATTTATGGACTACTGCAACAGTCATGGAATAAAAAGGCAATTCTTCGTTGCTAGGACACCTCAATAGAATAGAGTTGTTGAAAGAAATAACAGGACAGTACAGGAAATGGCTCGAACAATGCTAATGGATTCCAAATTAACAGATAGTTTTTGGACACAGGCAGTGCATACAACAGTTCACATTAAAATCAGAGTAATGCTCATAAACAACACTGACAAAACTCCCTATGAGCTATGGGAAGGAACACCATCAAATATGAAGCACTTCAGAGTTTTTGGAAGCAAATGCTACATCAAAAGAGAAGATGGAAGAATGGGAAAGTTTGACTCTCATGTGGACAAAGAAGTACTTGTTGGTTACTCAAGTACGAGGAAAGCATACAAGTGTTACAACCTGAGATTGAACAAAGTTGTGGAAAGCATCAACGTAACAATTGATGAAATATGTAGACAAGAATTAAAGGAAGAAGAAAATGAATCAATGGAATAGCTTTATGAAGAAGAAACAGAAGATGAAAAAGAAGTAGAAGGGGAAGATGAAGAGGATCTGACAGAAGAAGAAGAGAAAGTTCACCAAGTGCCTCCAAAGACACCTAGCAGATGAGTACAAAAGAATCATCCTTCAGATCAGATTATCAGAAACAAAGATGCAGGAGTTGAGACTAGAAGAAGAATCCATTCAATAGAAAAAAACGCACCTAGCACTGTCATCTACGATTGAACCAACATGTTTTGAAGAGGCTAGCAAGGATGAATTTTGGAATAAGGCCATGGATGAAGAATTGGATAAAATAGAGAAAAATGACACTTGGAAATTGGTTCCAAGACCAAAGGATAAGAATGTGATCGACAGAAAGTGGTTATATAGGAATAAATTGAATGAATATCGACAGGTTACAAGGAACAAAGCTAAATTGGTATGTAAAAGATATGCACAGGTTCAAGGAATCAACTTTGAAAAGACAATTGCCCCAGTTGCCAGAATGGAAGAAATCTAATTGATTTTAGCTTATGCATGCTCCAAAAATATTAAAGTGTATCAGATGGACGTAAAATTAGCTTTTCTGAATGGGAAACTTGAAGAAGAAGTCTACATTGAACAACCAGAAGGATTTCAGTTGTCAGAGAACACAGATCATGTGTGTAAATTAAAGAAGGCCTTTTATGGTCTAAAACAAGCTCCTAGAGCATGGTACTCTAGACTAGATAAATATCTACAGCAGGCAGGGTTCAGAAAAGGAAGTGTAGACAACAACCTCTACATCAAGGTAAGTCAAGATAGTATTTTATTAATTGAATTTTATGTTGATGATATTATTTTTGGTAGTGATGATGACAAGTTAAGCTAGAAATTTGAAAAGGATATGTATAATGAATTTGAAATGTCATTACTTGGAGAACTATTCTCCTTTCAGGGACTTCAGATACGTCAAAGCAGCCAAGGAACTTTTATTTCTCAAACCAAGTATATCATAGAAATGATAAAGAGGTTTAAAATGGAAGATTGTAAACCAATTATCACTCCCATGCAAACCAATTGTAAGTTGAGAAAAGATGATGATTCAAAGTCTACAGATCAGAGGCAATACATATCAATGATTGGTATCCTACTATATGTCACAGCATCCAGACCATATGTAATGCAGGTAGTTGGATAGGTGGCACAATTTCAAGCAAAACCAAAGGAATCACATGTATTAGCAGTGAAGAGGATTTTCATATATCTCAAAGGAACATGAGAGTTTGGATTATGGTATCCAAAAGGAAAGGATCTATCACTTATTGCCTACACAGATGCATATTGGGCAAGTTGTATTGATGATCGATGAAGCACCAATGGAGCAATGTTCTACTTGGGTGAGTGTTTAGTATCATGGCTAAGCAAGAAACAATCATCGGTATATTTATCTACAGCTGAGGGAGAGTATATTACAGAAACAACATGTTGTACACAGGTTCTTTGGATGAAACAAACTCTGGCAAATATACAGGTTGAGTATGATGAGCCCATTCCAATCTATTGTGATAATACAAGCGCCATCAGTATCTCAAAGAACCCAGTGATGCACTCCAAGACGAAGCACATTCCAATCAAGTATCACTCTCTATGGGAACGGATTGCAGAAAAGAACATCAGAGTTGAGTATGTGAGCAAAAAAGAACAAGTGGCATCTTTACAAAACCACTTCCATGAGAAGCCTTTGAGTATCTTCGTCAGAGACTCGAAGTTATTTCTACTCCAAAATGAATGATTTTGAATGCTTATCTTATATGTCTTAGATGTACACGAGGAAGCACCATAAAGAGGACAGTTCAATTAGGGGGAGCATCCCCAGATGGAAAATAACCTTTTCCATTGATGACAAAGGGGGAGAGATTTATCACATGCAAAGGACAGAGGCATGGTTCCAGGGGGAGCATGAGTAATATAAATTTAGTATTGCATGACATTATTTCAGTATTGCATCAGAGTGTTGTCATCAATGCCAAAGGGGGACATTGTTGATTAAGGTTGGTTTTCATTGATGTCAACCCCTGAAGAAAGTTGGAGAACCCAGGTTTGGGTAATGGACCCAAGTTTGTTTGATGGATAACGATATGAGTTTTGATATATTTGCAGGTAATACTATTCTATATGGATAGTACATTCCATGTCATTTCCAGTGGTATGTGGAACATCACATAACTCCACACGGTTAGAGATTTATAGCCATGTGAAGTTGGAGAACCCTCATGAGTCATCTAGAAGCCCCAAAAGGTCAAAGTAGTCCAAGTGGTTTAAGAGATATTTAGAAGCTAAATAATAAGGTGAAGTGATGAGTGTACTATAAGTCAAAGTGGATACAAAATCAATTATTTAAATAATAAATTTAATGAATAAATTACTAATTGGACAAGTGGTTAGAAGTTCGTTAACCCTAAAATAAGAAAAGTGGGTTAAGATGGTTAAAAGGTAACCCCGTGAGGAAGCTACATGAAAGTAGAAATAAGAGGAAAGGCTCTCTCAATTTAATCACACTTGAGCATATTGAATATCTATAGGTGACTAAGGTAACCAAAGGATATCTAAGTCAAATTTAGAGAAGGTGAAGTAAAGAAGGCCGAAATTCAAGGCAGGATAATTCTTTTGATGATGCTTTCTAAGGTATATTATTTACAAGTCATCTCACCATTTTTGCAATAACGTTTTTTCTAGAATGATTCAAACCATGAAATTGATAGAGAAAACATATCCAAGTAGTTGTGGTATGAATTTCATCTTGTGGGTCCTTTTATATTTGTAGTTACACTCCTTGGAAAATAGGGTTTGTGGCTAGTCCTGAAACTAATCTAAAACAAGTGTTTCGGGTAAAAAAGTCATAACATATCCAACTTAAGTAAGACCAAATGTGTTGGTTAGAGTAAAATCTGTAGTATTCTATGTAAAATTTTCATATCCATACAACAAATATTTTGTGCAGGGCACGCTCTACAATTTCGCTCTCTAGAATAAGCTAGAATTCAACAAGGTATGTCATTTTTTCTATAACTCATTTTCTGAGAGGTTCCAAGTAGTGACACCTGCAGGAATTGCATAAAACACACTGAAGAACATTGTGTAGTATTTTTAGATCTTTATTCACTACAGGTACATATTTATTATTATTTCAAGTTAGGGTTGTTAACTAATCCAAAACTAGTCATGTGAGACTAAAGAAAAGTTTGATGAAAATTCTAGTGTCTTGTTAATAAAGTTAAGGAAGGTTTGCAGGTATGTGGTCATATACACCAAGTCTGTTATAGAGTTACAAATCATATTTTGATGATGAAATTTATGAGGGATTTTGGTTGAGGTACATGTTGGTTACATGGTTGAGACAAGTAGTTGATGAGTTGGCACATACATGAGGTGTATAGTTGATGATGTTGGTACATCTTGATGAGTCATAGTTGATGAGTAGTTTATACATGATTGGTACATACTTGGTACATGGTTGGATGCACTTGTTTATGGTACAGGTTGACTACAATTTCTTTGGTACAATTTGGTGCATGGTTGATGCACTTGTTTATGGTATAGGTTTATTACAAGTTGAGGTATAGGTTGATGCATGGTTCAGGTTTATTGGTACAGGTTTACAACAGTATATCTCAAAGTGATAGTTGACAGTGGTTCCATCATTCTACTTATATGTCAGGGCAGTTCAAAGGGGCAAGGACAGGTGGTTGTAGCCACCTTCCGGTTGTAGCCATAGAACATAGGGGATTGTAGCCTCCTTCTAGTTGTAGCCAGATAATTGGGGAGTTGGACCATCTCTCAGGTTGTATCTTGAGAAGCTAGGGGGTTGGAGCCTCCTTCCAGTTGCAACTAGAAAACAAAGGAAGTTGGTGCTTCCAATGAATGTAATTCTTCAAGGCATATAAGAAAAATCATTATGTGGTTTTCTCTTGCTTTGGGTTTCCACGTAAAACACTGGTGTACTATGTATGTGTATGATTGTTCATGCGTTCATTTCTTATCTACTCTGCAGTTATTGGATGATAATTCTAAATTGATATAACACTTGTATTATATGGTTAAAAAGAATTAAATTGATCTATTACTGATTCACCCCCCCTCTTAGTAATCCAACACATGGGGATGAGAAAATGTGATTCAAATGGTGAAAATAATGATAATAATGAGAATAATTCTGAGTGAATGGAATAATTTGAATTATAATGGGAGGAAAGCACACCTGAATAGACGAGGTTCATTTTCCATGAGGATGGAGTCTCTTACACTCCTTCATGATGTTATACCTAATCCTTGTGTCCTCATAACTATGTGAAATAAACTTCATCACCACCACCACATGCATTCAGTGATTGGCTTCTAAATCACTTTAAGATGGTGGTTGAGAATCAAGATTTAGATAAAGCATATGGTAAAATGTTAGGATTTTGAATATTATAGCTTATTATTTCCACCTGTGGACTCCATTTCCTCTTCCCCTCTAGTGGATTCATAGCCCCTCTCATGCTCACTGCAACTAGCTTGGACTTTTATATTAATTTTCGAATAATAGTTACATATCTTGAGTATACCATGGAAACTTTACCACATGGTATGTAGATTTTTTGCATGTCTGGACATTCATTAGTAGGGCCTTGGGTTTGATCTTCAAATTACGAATATATACAAGAGATTTACGCATTTACACACAAGGTCATTTTATTTGCTGCATAGATTTCAACTCTATAGTGAAAAATGATTTGATTCATTAATTTTAACATTAATAGAGTGAAAAATGATCAAGTACTTTAATTTCAATGATAAAAAGTTCAAAATAAACCAATTGCATTGATTTAAGTAATGATGGTATTGGTAATATTATGTTAAAAGTGATAATGAATTACATTAAATATTGGAATAGAATAAAAATAAACAATATGGAAGAAAATGTAATTAGAAATACAAAAAACTTGAAATAGAATAATGACTAAACAATATGTTAGCACTAGAAGTCAAACCTAGATTGTTGTAAGTGTAAGCCTAGTACCCATTCAGATATAAGTGATTAAATCAAGTTTAAACTCAGGTGGATCAGCAAGGAAGAGCAAGAAGGAGGGCAGGAAATTGTCCGCAAAGTCATTCTATTGGGCATGGTGTCAATACATCCTACAAATAAAATGTACTCAAGCTGCCAACCAGACCAAAAGAGCTATAATTGATGGATGAAGGTATAAGGAAGATAACAAAAGGAAGAATATCATCAAGCAGAGATCCTCTATGCAAAAATGACTTAAAAGATTACTAGAATAGAGTTCATGACTGGAGAGATGCTTGAGAGAGATGCGGAGGAAGTTTTATCTGTTTATTTGTAAGCCCAAGCACATGCGCTGTAGGCATTTTTTCCATTAGAGATTCATGAAAGTCTTTTATCAGACTTTGTGATCCGAAAAAGATCTTTTAACGACAATGGTTAAGTTATTTTGCATGAGTTATTTTACCATTTAGGAATTGAATAAAAGAGGAAGAATTATAGATGAAACATGGAAGCCATAAAGAAATATAAATATATGGAAATAAGCATGAAGAAACAACAAACCATAAACAAAAAAGTTGATAACGGAGTTCGGCAATCTCGCCTATGTCTCCAGGCCTTTGTCTCAGTGGTTGAGGCTTTCTTATTTATGTTAAAAGATTTAAAAGTACATCATAATAGTTCCAAAAGGATTACAAAATGATCTAGTTGTTCCACCAGATCTCAAGAACCTAAAAAACTAACGACACTGAAAACGGATGAATGGAGCTCTCAGAAATGGCCCGCAAAGGTGTTCTCCTCAATGGCTTCCCTGCATAAAAATTGCTTTGGCTCAACAATTCCTCAACATTTTCTTGTTCTGAACCTCCCTCTATGGATTTAAGAACCTCTAGTTTATATAGACTTGAAGTGGGTAACAACCTCCCAACTTAGCCCCAAGATATGGCCTCAAAAAGGGCCCAAGATCCTCCAAAAATGACCAAAATCCCCTCAAACAGGCTTAAAATCAATTAAAATCTTAATATAAAGTTTAAAACCCACTTTTTGGGAAACAATGTAGGCGCAACCCCCAAAATCCAGGCTCTCAGTCACCTAGGCGTCTCTATGTGGCCTCGGGCTAGTGCGATGGTCCTTATCCCCCCCGATCTTGACCCTGGTCATATGATGTAAGGCCATATGGCCTGGTTCTACATCCTCCATGCGCTAAGCATTCGGTTGGCCCCTAGTAAAGCCCCCTGGTCATGCACCCTTGGTCGGCGGGCTAGCTCGACCGACCGGGCGCTTATCCACAACATTTTTGTGCTAAGGATTGAGTCTGGGTCATATGGTATAAAGGAGCGAGAACCGGGGGCTATCTGCCAAGTCATAACCCATGCGCCAACGAATTAAGGAATGGGCTCTAGTTACATGGAGTGGTCATGTGGAACAATGTATGCACTGGGGCTAGGACAAAGAAACTCCGCACCAAGAGTTAGGAGGGTGGTCTCATGGCAAGGTTACATGGAGCGTGCGTCCGAGGGTTGGGGCTAAACCCCAACCCTTTACTCTGTGGATTTGACATTCATTGTCGTTTAAATATAAACCTTAAACATAGTATAACAAGACATACCACGGGCAGGCTGGTAGCCCGACCCTACCAAACCTTACGTCGCTTGGACCAGAGTTCACGGGTTCGACCTCGATGAACTCCAAACTTTTTCCATTCAACCGCTAACCAATGGAGGGGTGCCACATGGCAGCCCAGGACTGGGCCATGTGGCACCATTACATTCTCCCAGGTAAGGACATGTGTTAGCAATTTATTCAACCACCTGTCAACATGTCTTCCCACGTCAGCGCCAGCGCACCCTACGATGCCATTGGTACGATTATACGTCCTGTACAGTCAGTTTCCATGTCATCACTATATGGACTGTATAGTCAGCATTGTTTCTGCATGTTTGACGAAATGAACAGACCGCGATATATTTCATATATGACATCTGTTTGTGCCCATTCAAGTTGTGTTGGGTTTGTATCGATGAGGCCTACGCACACGTCCATTTTGAATCCATTCTAAGCACTTTGATTTTTAGGCCTTCCTGGACCCATTTTGATTCCTGGATCCAATTTTGGATCACACCTCCCCACTAAAGATGTTTTGGTCCTCCAAAAGGATACTAACTAGTCATCAAGTGCGGGATAGGCCACCCCACTTGTTCTATGTCTTTAAACTTTGTCGTGTGCACCTGTCTCATCAAGATCAACTATAAAACAACCATGATAACTGAAAACATATTGGTAGCCATTTGTACTCTGTCACATCTTACTGAAGCCACTATCATCCATGTTGACAACATTACTAATGATAACATCATAAATATGACTACAAATGAGCTAATATGTTTGTAATAGTTGCACGGAATTAGCTTATCTTGAAGCAAAGTGTGATTGATCTTCCATTCTACAATCATCTCATGTTCTTGCTTAAGATCAATTACTTGATTTGAAACAATTATAGGTGTGTTTCTTGCATGAGCTTCCTTTCTTAATTGTTCCATAGTTTGATGAGATTGATTTTCCTTTAAATGATGAGCATGAACAACATATTCTTTGCCTGCTTTGATTACATGATATTGATTATGTTCCCTATAGAAGATTGTTTTTCTATCATACAAATAAGGACTACCTAAAACCATTCCACATTCATTTAGTGGCACCACATCACATGTTACCTCGTCCACAAACTTAGATGAAATTGCAAACTTTACTGTGCATTGCTTTGTTATGTGCAATTTATGATTGTTGCTTATCCATTTAAGTGAGTAAGGTTTATGATGCATCTGAGTGTTTAATCCCAATTGTTTAACCAATTCCTCTGAAATCAAGTTAAATTGAGATCCACTATTTATCAATGTGTCGCCCTTAGTATGCCTCATTATGACCCTTAAGTGAAACAATTTACTTCTAGAATCAAATCCATCACCAATTTTACCTATCAAACCAACCGCTGAGATTTTAGATTCATCACCCGAATCTGATCCCAAGTCTCTTGGTCGTGTTGTTGTTTCAACTGTTTAGCTCCCTTTCCTCTCCTTGAACCACTTCAGTCTCTTCTCGGGATGCAATTGCCAACAATGGTCCTCATCATGCCCTTCTTTCTTGTAATGCTTGCAAGAGGGTTTCTCTTCCTTTCTTTCCACTGAATTTTCCTTCTTTCCATTCCACTTCCTTTTGTCCTCTTTTCTCGAAGACGATTCCCCTGATACACCAACTCATGTTTTCCCCGCCTCGATGTATGTTTCTTGAACATAAACCTCATCAAGATTAGTAGGTCCAAACATAAATACAATGTTACAAATATGTGTATGTAAACCTCATATATATTTCATATGAGTTTCTTGGGTATGTAAAGGAATATCTAACATCAATGCCATTTTATGAAATCCATCTGTGTATTCTTGTACTGTTTGTCCTTTTCTTAGTTTAAGACCTTGTCATTCAATTAAAGCTTTCTCTTTATAACCCAAAGGATAGAATTGATTTCTAAGTGCAGAAACAAAAAAATTTCCATGATGGAAATACATTATCCACTTGTTGCGTGCCATTTTTTAACTTGCTTTGCCACCAGATGATTGTTGTGTCTGCAAGTCGAAGTGATGCCAACTTGATTTAAGTTGCCTCATCTTTGATTCGTTGCACACTGCAATAAACCTCCACCTGTCTGACCTAGTTATCAAGCCTCTCTGCATTGACTTCACCATCATACATGGGTAATTCAAAATTTACATCAAGCTTAAGTAAAGGAATTTCATTTTTATGTTTATGGGAATGTTTTCTTGCAGTGGATTTGGAACTTGAACTTGAAGAAGAAGAAGTTGATGGAGAAGAAGGAGGTGAAGGAGGAATTTGAGGAGGATCCTCTCCTTCTTCATTTTTGACCTTTGAATATTCACCTAGAACCAATCTCTTCCATTCCAAGTAATCCTCATATAGAACCTTCATCATCTCTGACATGGTGAAGAAAGTTTTTCTAAATTCTTTCTCATCATGAGAAAGTCCCTCTTCCGATGCCATCTTCTCACTTTGAGAGTTCTCTTTCTAGATCCAATCTTAGGATTCTCTTCAAAAATATTTCCTTCACCATGATTCATCCTTTCCCTGGTAATCATGCAAACTCAAAAACCAACCGTCAACTAGACCTGATACCACTTGATTCGAAAAATATTTTTTAACGACAATGGTTAAGTTATTTTGCATGAGTTATTTTACCATTTAGGAATTGAATGAAAGAGGAAGAATTATAGATGAAACATGGAAGCCATAAAGCAATATACATATCTGGAAATAATCATGAAGAAATAGCAAAACATAAACAACAAATTTGAAAATGTAGTTCGGCAATCTCTCCTACGTCTCTGAGCCTTTGTCTCAGTGGGTGAGGCTTTCTTATTTATGTTCAAAGATTTAAAATTACATCATAACAGTGCCAAAATGATTACAAAATGATATGGTTGTATTCTACCAGATCTCAAGAACCCAACAAAACTGACGGCACTGAAAACGGATGAACGGAGCTCCCAGAAATGGCCTGCAAAGGTGCTCTCCTCAATGGCTTCCCTGCATAAAAATGGCTTTGGCTCAACAATTATTCGGCATTTTTCTATTCTGAACCTCCCTCTATGGCTTCAAGAACCTTTGTTTTATATAGACTTGAAGTGGGTAACAACCTCCCAATTTCTCCCCAAGATGTTGGCCTCAAAAAGGGCCCAAGATCCTCCAAAAATGACCAAAATCCCCTCAAACAGGCTTAAAATCAATTAAAATCTTAATATAAAGTTTAAAACCCACTTTTTGGGAAAAAATACAGGTGCAACCCCCAAAATCTAAGCTCCTGGTCACTTGGGCACCTCTATGTGGCCTCGGGCTAGTGCACTGGTCCTTAGCCCCCCCGATTTCAGCCCTAGTCATATGTTGTAAGGCCATATGGCCTGGTTCTACATCCTCCATGTGCTAAGCATTCGGTTGACCCCTGGTGAAGCACCCTAGTCATGCACCGTTGGTCGGCGGGCTATCCCAGCCGACCGGGTGCTTATCCACAACATATTCGCGCTAAGGATCGAGTTTAGGTCATATGGTATAAAGGAGCGAGAACCGGGGGCTATCCTCCAAGTCATAACCTACACTCCAACGAATTAAGGAATGGGCTTCGGTTACATGGACTGGTTGTGTGGAACAATGTATGCAATGGGTCTGGGCCAAAGAAATCCCATGCTAAGACTTAGGAGGGTGGTCCCGTGGAAAGGTTACATGGAGTGCGTGCCCAGGGGCTGGGCACTCCGCGAATTTGAAATTCATTGCAGTTTAAATATAAACTTTGAACATAGTATGACAAGACATGCCACGGGAGGGCTAGTAGCATGGCCCTGCCAAACCTTACGCCGCCCGAACCGGAGGTCACGGGTTTGACCTCGGTGGACTCCAAACTTTTTCCATTCAACCGCTAACCAATGGAGGGGTGACACTTGGCAGACCAGGACTGGGCCACGTGGCACCATTACATTCACCCAGGTAAGGACACATGTCAACAATTCATTTGACCACCTGTCAACATGTCTAACAACGTTAGCGACAATGTACCCTGCCACATCATCTATATGACCTATACATTCAGCTACCACGTCAACACTTTACAGACTATACAATCAGCATTTTTTTTACGTGTTTGACGAAATGAACAGACTATGATATCTTTCACATACGACATTCGTTTAAGCTCGTTCAAGTTGCGTTGGGTTTGTATCGACGAGGCCTATATACAAGTTGGTTTTGAAGCCATTTTGACCACTTTGAGTTTTAGGCCTTCTTGGACCCATTTTGATTCCTGGATTCAATTCTAGATCACTTTGTGTTCTTTATTATCATTCTACCTTGTCATCTTGCTTGAATGGAATTGGAGGCATTGAAGATCAATGGTTGTTCATGGGTAGGAGATTCATGACAAAAAATGTTAGCACTAGAAGTCACACCTAGATTGTTGTAGGTGTAAACCTAGTACCCATTTAGATATAAGTGATTAAATCAGGTTTAAACTTAGGTGGATCAACAAGGAAGAGAAAGAAGGAGGGTAGCAAACTATCTGCAAAGTCATTCCATTGGGCATGGAGTCAATACATCCTATAGATCAAAGGAACTCAAGCTGCCAACTAGACCAAAAGAGTTATAATTGATGGATAAAGGTATAAGGAAGATAACAAAAAGAAGAATATCATCAAGCAGAGATCCTCTCTGCAAAAATGACTTAAAATATTACTAGAATAGAGTTCATTCCTGGAGATATGCTTGAGAGAGATGCAGGGGAAATTTTATCTGTTTATTTGTAAGCCTGGGGGCATGTGCTGTAGGCATTTCTGCCATTAGAGATTCATGAAAGTTGTTTATCAAACTATGTTATTTATTATCATTCTACCTTGTCATCTTGCTTGAATGGAATTGTAGGCATTGAAGATCAATGGTTGTTCATGGGTAGGAGAATAATGAGCTGCAAATGATTTGTAGTAATTGTGATACCTTTCCTTCTTTACAAATGATGACAATCACCCTTATAACACTAAGACTTGACAATGTATTTTGATTGACCAAACCCTTGTCAAATATGAAATCTGTCTAAGGCCCAGGTTTTAACCAGTTGCTATAGGTTCCCTCTCAAACATGAAAAATATTATCAGTCCTTCATAAAGCCTATTCCAATTGCGCTGCAGATTGGCGTTGCGAACTAGTGTTGGCGCTGCAAACCCTCTGTTTATACAGAGTTGTCTCTTTTGCTTGTCTACATTTTCACTTAGACTGAATTGATGTCCCTTTTATCATTCCTACTTTCATTTGCTCCACTCCATATCATTGCTCTGTATAAATACATGTGAACCCTTAATATGTCAGCTCTGTAATCAAACACTAAAATCCCTGTTTTACTCTATATTTCACATAGCAACTATCATAAGAGGTTACAAGAGGTTTTTAAGACATAAATTATGGACAGCCAGCAAAGCAAGAAAATCCACAAGGGGGGAGAGATTGTGAGAACTAAACCATATGGTTTTTGTCATGGTTTTTGCATGCAATTACAACACTTAGTGGTTATTTTGGATTTTGAGTTAAACCTCACATCCTTTATATTTTCTCCAAAGTTATTTTCATTACTCAGAAGTTGTAGCGGGTTTATCAGAGGTTTTCAAGGCTTCTTGCATGGTTTTGGCATCATTTGAGTTTATTTGGCATGAAACAGGAAGCTACAAAAAATTTCGCAGTGCCTAGACTCACTAACACTGTGAACTGGAAATTTGGGACAGTTTGTAGCAATTAGCACACAACAAAGTCTTGCTTTAATCATAACTTTTGAATCACGATCTAGGTTCTTCTTAAATTTAGTGTGGAGGAAAAACATGATGTTTTTAATTGCTGAAAAAAAACTCATCCCTACCCATTTCGTATTTTTGGAGAAAAGATAATAGCATCACCTACAGGAAAGTTCGCAGCGCATGTTGTCAAAGGTGTAGTGAACTCTAACCGTCTAACAAATCTGAGCTATGGGAGGGCTGCCAGCTATCAAGGAGGGTTAAAATGAATTTTCAAAGACCAGTTAGATGCTAAAGGACACCTACACCTAAGATTTAGCTCCAGTAAAACCTCATGCAATGAGTTGGCAACAGATTTATTAATGACTTCCAACAACTTCCTAAAATTTAGCAGTTTGTTGGATTTTTGTCTCTTTGGCTATTTCCACCTATCTCCAAGGTCCAAAATCCAATGAAAGAGATGGGTTGTGACCTCCGAAGCATATTTTGGATGTTATTTTCTATTTAATTAAGGAGGGAGCTCTTGGAGGAAAAGTTCATGACTCGAGAGATGCTTGAGAAAGCTGTAGGGGAAATTTTATCTTTTTATTTGTAAGCCTGAGGGCATCTGTTGTAGGCATTTCTGCCATTAGAGATTCATGAAAGTTGTTTATCAGACTTTGTGTTCTTTATTATCATTCTACCTTGTCATCTTTCTTGAATGGAATTGCAGGCATTGAAGATCAATGTTTGTTCATGGGCAGGAGATTCATGAGATAAAAATGATTTGTAGTAATTGCCTCCTTTGAAGATCTTCGTTCTAGTAATATTTTAAGTCATTTTTGTAGAGAGGATCTCTGCTTGATGATATTCTTCTTTTTGTTATCTTTCATATACTTTCATCCATCAATTATAGCTCTTTTGGTCTAGTTGGCAGCTTGAGTTCCTTTGATCTGTAGAATGTATTGACTCCATGCCCAATGGAATGACTTGGCAGAGAATTTGCTACCCTCCTTCTTGCTCTTCCTTGCTAATCCATCTAAGTTTAAACCTGATTTAATCACTTATATTTAAATAGATACTAAACTTACACCTACAACAATCTAAGTTTGACTTCTAGTGCTAACATTTTTGGTGCGTAGTGCTAACACAATATATAATTAATATGCCCACAATATGAAAAAAATAAATTTAAATATATACTTGGTAAATATTGTAAAAAAAAAAAGTACATAATTAGATATATTGAAAGTAGATTTTGATTTTATAAATTATAAATGATGATTACAATTAACTTAAATCTATCTTAATCTCATATCTATATAAAGTTAAAAAAATTTAAGATCAAATCCATGAAGATACACATATCTATCAAGAATGGATATGGATCATATCAATGGGAATGGAAACCCTCCCAAAAAAAAATAAGATGACCCTCCAAGGAATTAAAATAGATGAACACTAATGTGCATATGAAGGAATGCAAAAGAAAAAAGTGTAATCACCACAACCAATGAAAGACAACTAAACAAAAACCCATGTTAATACGACATTAATAAAATACTTGAATACATGTAATAGTAGAGTCTCATAGTGTTCTGTGAATAGGGGCAGTTTAGTCAATGTCATAATGTGAGAGTTACACTAAGAGCATGGTGGGGATTCTTTGTGGATGTCATAACCTCAATGTCATTGTAGTTGAGTGGGATTTTCATATGGAGTGGCTTTGAGGATGTCATAATGTTAGTGTTACATTAAAAGTAGGTGAGGTTATTTAATGGTGTACTAACATCAATCAATGATTGATGTTATTATAGTTGAGTGAGTTGGGATTACTTAGGCAAGATTTAAATTTAAATATAGTGGGCTTTCATTATAATCTTAAGTTTGTGTTAATAGTTTATAAACTAGTACTTTACGAGAAACTTATGATTTAATAAGGACTAATACATTTAGAAACATATTTATAAGGAGGTCTTACCCATAAAAGTGTCTATCTTATAATCTTATTAAATGAAGGGGATTTTATTAAGTGAATTATACCCATAAAAATGTCTATCTTATAATCTTATTAAATGAAGGGGATTTTATTAAGTGAATTATATAGCATTATAATTATATTGAAGATTTATATTATATTAATGTAAAGTTAAAAATTATAATTTTTAATTATTAACATATTTATTTATTAAGAAATATTAATTAATAAAAAAATATTTATTATTAAAAAAATGATTTTTTAAATGTCATTTTCAAAGTATAGAGCATATATTTTATAAAATAAGCTAATCATGTATCAAATGGTTTGTTTTTTAACAAAATTGATAAGAGTTCAACAAAAATTTATTAAATGGGCCATTTTTTAGTCTTAAATTTGATAACAACTTGACCAATTTTTAAAATAGAAATATAGTTTTATCATGAGACTCATTCATGACGGAACAATGCTTTCACGAGTTTTGTCCAATTTTGACTTTCAAAATATCAATCAAAGTTTCATATCAATGAAAACTCTATTTTTTGTATCATCCAATTATAACAATAAAAGAGAAATTTACTTTAAAAAAAATTAGAAAATATCTATCTTTCATACCTTATAAATAAAATAAAATGATATATCTTCAAAATATCTTAAAGCATAAACTACATCTTTCATATTTTATGAGCCCTCTTTAACTTATTATTCTTATTTACGGGCCCTCCTTAACTTATGATTATTATTTATTTGGTGCGTTAAAAATCTCATTTATGTGTAGCACACTTATTAGAAATCAATTTCAAAGGATGGACTATAATGTGATACTTTATAAACTCTTTTTATTCGTCAATTTCAAAGTATGGATTGTATTTTGATATTTTGTAAAAAGAAATCTAATTCTTATTTATGTAATGTTAAAGTTATTTAGCTAAAATTATATGTTTTAATGATGAAAATATTTTTTTAAAAGCATTATTCTAGATCCATTTTAACCCTATATCTATCAATCGTTCAGAGAGATCAAATATCCTAAGATGTAAACCTTTTTTAGAGTGTAAAACTTGAGGAAAGATTTGCACCTCAAAAGATTTGATCTCTCTTGGTGCTTGATATATCTGAGATTAAGATGACTCTAGGCTAGTATTTAATATATAGAAATAAAAAATGTTTTCAAACTATTTTGAAATTAAGAATTGGAGGTAGGCGTTCATATATTCTCCGCATAGATTGACACATCCACCATATTCAATTCAAAGCTTTGTTTAATTGTAATTTAGATGATAAATGTTTTTATTATAAGATAGGACAAACAAATTCACATGATTTGTTAAATTTTGTTGTAAAATTATCTCGATTAAACTATCTGTTGTTGCCACTTTTTAGGTTTTTAGGCATAGAAATGACATTGTCCATTGATCTTGGAGTTGTTTGATTGTTGTGAGGTAAGTAATGTAAAATTATATATTCATAATCTTTATGCTATTTTTGGATTCAAAATTAGATTTCAATCTCATATAGAATACTTTCATGTCAAGCCATTGTTTCCATGATTTACCTAGAAAGATTCAATTTTACTTTTTTCCACCGGGCAATTCCCTTGCCATCCTTTGTCTACAACCGGAGGAAAATTTTCTTGGTTAGTTCAATATAGTAAAACCAAAACAACTATGCATGTGCATTCACAAATCCTCCATTATTATAAAATGTAGGAAAGAGTCCAATATATGATACCATGATACAAGAGAATTGTGGGTTCTAAGGAAAGAGTCCAATATATGATACCATGATACAAGAGAATTGTGGGTTCTATATTGGATACCATGATATCCAAGATGGCTTGCTTGAAGTGAGAGACATCAATCGGCTAGTCAAACTCACGGATATGATGCACACATAGTGAAAATTCTACAACGTTGAGAATGTACCCCATCAGACTTACATGAGGTGTAAATTGGAAATTCATTGTCGTGGATTTACCGTGAGATCCCATGGACACCAAATGAAATGAATTGGGTGGATGGGAAGTAAAGAATGTGGGAAAAGAAATGGAGGCATTACATAGTCTCGGTGACAAGGTTGGGAAAAAATGAAGTGGATGGATGAATTTTATAGGATGATTGGAATGTCCATTAGATATGGTTGGATAGGATGTTGGTAATAATGATCCACTAACTCCACTTGTAATTGAACCGACTTGTGTTTTTAAAAAAAATTAATGTAACATTACATTATGTAGTGTAATGTGATAACATTTCTCTCATATTAGAATGTAGACTGCCTCTCGATACAACAAAATATATATTTTATATCAAGTGTTAATTTTGAATGTAGACTGCCTCTCGATACAACAAAATATATATTTTATATCAAGTGTTAATTTTCTTTCCTACATTGTGGAATTTCTTTAGTTTATGATTGTTATATATGTAATGGTGAGAGGTGTAGCTAATTTATCATTATACTAAGAGAAATGATGTTCTCTTATAGTCTATGGTTCTTCATATTAATTTCCATAATGTTGTTCCTAGCCATTTCATCATTGTAGTAGAGAAGTGAGTTGTTCTTATATTGTAGGGTGAAATATATGTGTCATGTAATAAATTGTGTGCCAATAAACTAAAATGAGAAAAAAGGACCATTTTTTTCCTTCCAATGAAATTATGATTTCACATATAAAAAGAAAATAGCATAAATCCATCTTAACTTCATATCTTTTGAACATCAAAAAAATTATAGCTGTTTTTTTTTTTCATAGATCCAATGTTAAGATAGATCTTCTCTATTTCCATTTCTTTTTAGTCTTAAAATTTTAGTGATAAGCAACATTATGCAATTGAATTTGTAATGTACCCCTCTCAGGGGTACATCAAGATTCAAAATCTTGAATTGACTTTAAACCTATGTTACGTACATGCAATTCATGCATTAGAGAAAACGTGTGTGCATGTAGAGAGAGAGAGAGAGAGAGAGAGAGAGAGAGAGAGAGAGAGAGAGAGAGAGATTTATCATGCAATGAACAACAGTAAAAATATAGTAAATAACACAATGGAAATATAATACACAAAGTACACTTATCTTTAAAAAATAGTTACACCAATTGGTTGTAGAGGTCAGACGTTCCACCTAATTGTAGGATTTGTTATACTATAACTCTCTACAATAGCCCACCCTCAAGCTAAGACTATGAATCCACAAGGACATGTGCCTAGTCCAACTCTAAATCTCACGCTAGCCCAACTATCAAGTTGTTATAGAATGTTCTCTCTTTCTCACTCACAACAATCCTAGTTTTCCAGCTCTCTTTCCCCCTCATCCCACACAACCCAAAGGAAGGAATTCCCTTCTCTTAAATTTAGTTCCTCGAGCTATTCCACTTCTCTCTAGGGCTCTAGTACATATTGGCCACAAAATATCAATGCTGGAAAACTTAAGGGAATAATAGTTGTGGAGTTCTCCTCAATTTCCATCATTCTCAGGCATACATGCATCATCTTCCATATTGGTTAACTAGTGTTCACATACAACCAACTAGCATAAATTCTATACAATAACAACCTTTCATTATATTCCAAACCAAGAACAATAATGAATGAGCAGGCATACCCCCGACCACCAAAAGGATGTGTAATATAGGCATGCTCTCAAAGCACCACACGACTTTCCCAAAGAAGGCCTCATAGCCACTTTTCATAATAACTTGAAGGCTAGGAAAAAGAAATAAAAATAATATTTTAGCTTAGCCCATTTAGCCCCCTCTCTTGTGGAATCATATACCCATATGACTTTTTTCTTGTCTTCCTATAGCTAGTTATGCATTTTATTATTATTTTCAATGTATAATGTTTAGACATTACATCGCTTGACCCACAACCATTCATCGTATACAAACACACATTACTAATATAGGGATGAAAACTAGGGTATTACAGAATTTGTGATACTTGGTCAAGCAAGAAAGCATAATCACCCCATAATTAATCAACTATTATGTTATAAATATGGTCACTCCTTGTAAAGATGCCTCTACTGACATAAGGATCATGCAAGGACATTGTGGAGGGAAAGAAGGCCAAGAAAAAAAGTATAATCACCTCACAAGCAATCAACCATGATGTTAATAGGAGGGTCACTAGTTTTATAGATTCTCTTGTTGGTATAAATACCATGACATATTAAGATTTATACACTATTTTGTTTTCTATGAAAAAAATCCTTATATTGATATTTCTGAGAAAGAAATCAAATATGCATTGATCTATCTTGAGAGGACTCAAAGAACTATTCAATGTGTTTCCTATGGATTTTTACATGAAAAAATAATAAACTATGTCTCCATTATAGTCCTCCACCGTAATAAAAAAACATTACAACTTATCCTAAAAGAGAAAACTAACTTCCAAAATATTTACTTATAGTGTGATTGTTCTAACACAATTGCCCATAAATCATAAAAAGACATTAATACGAATATTGTTGGATTACTGAGAGGGGAGGGTGAATCAATAATGAACAATTATACCACTTTTAACCACAATATATATTATTTATCTTTACCAACAATATTCCGTAGTTTATCATCAATGTATCATCTATGAATGCATCCAATCATATATATCATAAGCATAAGAAACATCACATCAGGAACACAGTACACCATTATTTACATGGAAACCCAAATGGGAGAAAACCACAGAATGATTTCTTATATATATATATATATATATATATATATATATATATATATATATATCAAGAATTCATTCATAGTAAGCACCAACTTCCAAATTCTCCAGGTGCAACTGGAAGAAGTCTCCAACCCCCTATTCTCAGGATCCAACTTGAAAGAAGCTACAACTCCCTGGATTTTATGGCTCTAACCAAAAGGAGGCTACAACCCTCTGATTTTTTTAGCTCCAACCGGAAGGTGGATACAACCACCTAGTTCTCTTTCTCCAACCTGAAGGAAGCTCCAACTCCCTAATTCTCTGGCTCTAACCAGAAGGAGGCTACAACCCCCTTTCCTTTCCATGTCCTGCCACCTAGAATATAAATGTAGACAATTTTCACGGACTCTACCACTATCACTTACGTTGTCACTGCCATTTTCACTATCACGCCAACCTATAACCTATCAACCTATAAATGTATCCAACCTATCACTATCAACCGATCATTGTCACAAAAATTTTTCCAACCAATCATTGTCTCATTCACAAAACCAGATCCACTCTCATCCTCATGCAACTCATGCCAATATCACCAAGAGCATATCTCAAACCATATGCTCAACATCACCAACACATACCACCACAAAATATGTGTCTCAACCAAGTACCAACATGTACCATGCATCAAACTATACCTCAACCTGTACTATCAACCATGTACCATAACAAGTGCATCAACCATGCACCAAACTTGCATCATCAACCATGTACCAACTGTTAGCACTCTGTAATTTGCCCAAGGCTGAGGAGGTAGTCATAGAGGCAACACCAAAACCACTTCGAGTCTTGGATCTATCCCTCCAAGACTCAGAGAGGAATCTCTCTGTGTGATATAGATTTGTTTAAATAGATATTAGGCTAGTTAATGGGTTCAGAGTTTGGATTTTGAATTGGTAGGGGCAGAGAAAAGGAACCATGGGCAATGGAGTCGAAATCTGAAGCTCAATCAAAAACAAGTTCTATAGACAACCTTACAGGGCAAGGAAGGCACTCTTGGTGGAATCTTTGAATTTGATTTTTGGATTTAGAGGAGCAATATGAGAGGACCAGGCAATGACAGGGCAATCAAGAATACTGAAATTAACCTTTGAGGAGAAAACATTGACAATTATGTCAAAGCCAGAAATAGAGTGTATGTCTCAACAAATTATGTTCTTCGAACTTCTTTGCATAATTAAGAGTATGAATAACTTAAGAAATACAATGGAAACAAATTGCAGTGAATGAGGAAAAAATCACCACCAAAAATGACACATGAATCCTGTAACTGTTGTGACTTAATTATTGAATTGATGAAAATACAGAAAAGCTCAGTGAGTTGTTTTACAAAAACTAAATCATGGTCCTCTGACTCCTCCAAACATTTGATTCCATACAATATATAAAAAAGACTCTCCTCAGGTTCCCGAGGTCGAATTCAACCACCTCGGCCAAAAATAGCAAGAAATCCCCAAAAATCTGGAACTGTCTGTCATGAAAGACAAGCCTAATTTTTGCAAAAAAGGGGTCCGAACAGACATTTGTTTCTCTTCAACGCTGACACCTGGGAAAACAATGAAGGAGTTTATTGTATGTGGGCATGTGATGGCCAAAAAACTCCTTTGGATTCACCAAATTCGCCTCCAACTCGTTGTAACAGTTCCCGCAAGATCGAGATTGTAACAGGAAAACCAAAAATCCGAAAACTGAGGCTGAAAGACAGCTTTGATTCTCCCAACTGGTGGCACCTTTACAAAAACTGCGAGAGGTTTTTGTTCTTCATCCCATTACAGAGAAAAAAATCTCTCGGGTTTTCAAAATTCGATTTATTCTTCCCGAAATTCTCTTTTCAAGTTAACTGGTCAAAACGCTACGAAAACGGTTTTTTTGGGGGAAAAATTGGTATTCCAGACCCCCCCTGAGGTGGTAAGTGGTTTTAGAGGGGGGGTCCACTGGCATATGGATATGAAACCTATCCAGGGGTGGTTTTATAATACAACCTCATTCCGGAC
>JASDQU010688061.1:39231-53102 GCA_032191745.1 Picea mariana
ATTTCTTTTTAATTTTCATATATATACATACTTATTCATATTTGAAAATATCTCTTTCATATTTGAAAATATCTCTCCATTAATAAATAAATTGTAACACACTTCTCAATATGGCAACATTATTTTTTTCATTTTAAAGTTTCACATAAAACCTATTTTATTTTAATTAATTTAAAATAAAATAAAATAAAAAAACCACCCTCTACTTAATCATAGCAACTTTCCATTTCATATAATCTTATCTTCATACAATATTATGATAATGAGTGTTATATTTTAACAAGCCACATGTGGCAATGTCCTTGCTAGATTGGTGAAGTCTATGCAGCAGAATTGGCACTCATACTTTCGATTCTAGAAACCATAATAAACAAAGAACTGAGGGATCCAAACCCAGAACAAATAGGGGCTTTTAGTTTTTAGCTTATCTTGTATAGCCTTTCCTTAATGCTTGCTCCAAACACACACCAAGCTCTAGAAGCTCTATAACCCAAGCTGCTTCTCAATACACTCTCTAGAGGACAGACTTCTCCATTATATGAGTAGAGATGCTCATATATAATATAAGTTCAAAAGGGGGCGATCGATCTTTATCTCATCCAAATTAATTTGTTGGTCAGTCAATTGTGTCTGGTGTTGGTGTTTGTTGTGCCTCTTTTTCCACCTAGATGAGCAAAACAGAGGTGCTTACAAGCTTAGTTGGGTTTGCTAAGCAGGACAGCTGTAAAGGAAAACGGTTAGAGAAAGAAATATAAAAGAACAACTAAGAAATAAAATAACAACTAAACTATTTGAGCATAAGGACATAAGAGCAAAAGACAATAAGACTCATGTCACCAATGGCAAGGTTTATGTCAGTGAAAGAAAACACCAAGAAGAAAGAGGACTATGAGTCCCTTCTTCCTCCAAGGGAGGGCTCTTGGACCCCCACAAATAAGCTCTTCTTACAACTTTGAATGAAATGGTGAAAGAATTCCAAGCTAATCCACTCAAGGGGTGAGATGGATTGCCCAATGTAATGGTGCTAGTATACTCTTGATGAGAATAGAGGATTCCTCAGGAGAATAGTAGCAGCATAACTTTGCTATTGAACTCCTTAAAAATGAAGTGCACCCATGGCCTTGTTTTATAGCACCTCTTTGAGGTATTGTGCAACCAGCTTGTAGTGTGAAAAGAGGCTAATTAGGGAATTTTTAGGTCTTTGACCAGCCCCCCAGTTGGATCCAGTCTAGATTTGGGTGTCAAATCAACTTAGAAGCTGAACCAGAAGTGGGTGGGAGGCCGACCAATCTCATAAATGTGTCATTCTTAGATGTGCACATCTTTTACTGACCATAGTCGCGCATCGGGCGCATGTGCGCTTTTCCTACGTTTCTGGTTTGCGCATGTGCACGCACGCTCTGTGTAGTCATAGCCCACTTTAATTTTATCACTGGTTGTATAGTTTTGGACCTTTTGGAAATGATTTTGTGGTAATTTTGGTCCATGGGTGACTTCATAACTGTTTGACGATGTTGAATTCTTGTAACCATTTGCGGACGAAATTTCAGTGATAACAGATGCCCCCCGATGGATGAGGTTAGGAGCATACATATAGCCAAAATTCATCAATGTTTCTTCTACTAAGAGTGTCGTTGTAATAGAGAGCGATAGTGAGAGTGTCAAGAGTTTCCCATTGGAGAGAGAAGGGAACTGGTAGAACTCAACCTTCCATAAGGTGTGTAAAAGTAAATTGTGTACAAACGAGGTGGGCATGCCCCATGCTCGTGTCATGTAACTCAAAAAAGAATGGTGTGTTGATGTAGACAACTGCAGTTCCCTTAGGGGTGGTCTTGATAAAGGCGGAAGACAATTATGTAGAGGAACATACTCTGAATAGTAGGCAGTGACATCGGTAAGAAGTATCACAGATTTTGTAGGCATTGATAGCCTAGCCAAGTTCAGAGGTCTTCGGAAAATATAAGAAATAACTGCAATAGTCGCAAAGTAAGACCCATCGTAACATGAGAAAGTGTTGAAGTCGAATGTTATGGGGGTCAACGACAGCAGGGAGAAATGGTGGTTCTCCCTGTGTCGTCCGAGACCTCTCATTGGAAAGGTAGTGAGAGTCAAGATACTATCACCCTTCTGGAAACTATGTTGATGTCGACAAAAAGGGGGATGGGACTCCAAGAAGCAAAGGGCTTCGTGAAATCTACTAGGTGAGGTTAAGACTTGAGGAGATAAATGGACGAAATCAAGATGTATGGAGACACAAGACTTCCCTTGGTTGGGGGTGTGTGCGAAGTATAAGTGGCCGCAACCGTTCAACTAGGTCGAGTGTCAGGGGAACAACAAGACATGGGATAAGTTGTGCCATAGGCGGGACAAAGTGGACAAACTCAGAGGGCAGAGGTAAGTGGCCTGTGGGATACTCGGAGTATATGGACGATGTCAATAGGGATAGATGATAAGGAGTGCCCCAACCAAGGGTGACATGGGTTGCGTTGGCCAAAAAAGGGAAGAAGGTCGTCAAAGGTGACGACAAAAAGATATGTAAATGCTAGAAACAAAGGATTTTTACAGTTTACTAAATAAATAAAGAATAATTTGGGATGAGTGTACAAATACAGAAATAGGTGCCCCAATGTAATATGGTTGGGCCAGTTAGGGCACAATTTGCTTGGAGAATTGGTGGAGGGTGGGGGCCCCATGGGTGGGTTTCTGTATGAGGTAGATGAAATGGAAGGAAATTTGCAGATGGACAAACTGATTGTGGATGAAATGGAGGGTTAATGATACTGCGGAGGCGTAGGCAAAATAGAACCTTGAAGAGATAACCTGGGAGTCCATTGGGAAAGCTAGCAAAATGAGGAGAAGGAGTATGTGGCTAATTCACGAAATGATGTAAGACTATCGGGACTCCCATCCCTAAAGGGTTGAGAAACAGCATGAGTGTCAAAGTGCCAAAGGGTGCTATGAATGGGACAACTCATGTGGGGGAGAGTGCTACCGGGTAACAGTACCTAAAATGCAATGGAGGTGTCGGTACTGCAGAGTCGGAGATGGGGATCCTAAAGGCAAATTTCAGAGGGTGTGACTGGAGATGCAATTGAGATTCAGAGAGAATGATTACATGGCAGTGTTTTTTATATACTTGAAGGGGTTGCATTGATGTATGATGACCAAGTACTTGAACACATGAAAACCAAATACCCGACGTGAACAATATCTGAAGAGAATCGAGCATACAAGCATTTATTTGATAATTTTGAACATGAGCAAGCGTACCTAAGTGTGTCATGGGAAGATGCTTCGTTGGGGAAAAGGGAAAATGATAACCTGATGGAAATGTCTGTGTAAGAGGCCGAAGATGGTTCGGCAAATGGAGCTTGTGGGCTCCTGTAACAAAAAATGAAAGTGGGAAAAAGGGCTTAGATATGGACAGTGGGTCCAGAATGCCATCCCAGTTTTACTGACACTATGGACGATCAGGCGGTAATTTGGGGGGATTTGGGGGTAAATCCTCGGATAAGTCATCCAAGAACCATGGAGGAATAGGGAGTGCCTCTGGTTCAGGAGAAATGATATGAAGAATCTCTAGTGATGAGGTAAGGTCAACCATCGATTCTATAGGGGGCGTAGGGGTTTGAATCAGGAGCGATTGGTGTTGCCTGTATTCAATGCTCATAGGACATTGGTATGTAAAATGATCTAAGGATTCACATAGAGAGCAAGGGCATCTCATACGTTCATTGACTGAAGTCATGACATAATGGATGTCAATGATTTTTGGTAGGGATGATGTAGCTGGGTTGGGTTCATTCTGAAAGCTTTGGTGTACTGTGACTAATGTCTGCCGGAAGTGAGGTAGGGTTGGGCAATGGTGTATATAATGGCCATATTCTGAACATATAGCACAAGTGAATTTGGTTTGCAGCCCTTTTCTATTTGAGTGAGGGGCGGTAGCAGCATTACTTACTTCAGTGGCGAGCGTTGATGGTGTTTGATTGAGTGGAATCAGGTTCCATAACTCAAGTAGAGATGGGCAGTTGTTGGTTTGGTGTCCATATTTCTCACATAGCGCGCAAGGAGGTTGGACATGTGGGGGAAGTGGAGATGTGGGCTCCTTCATTTTTTGCCTGCCCCCAGCTATGGTAGGGAGGTTAGTGAGTGGGGGTGCAGAGGGTATGGTGGGAGTGAGTATGGGAATCGTCATTGGGATTCCTTCCGTTTGGGGGGGAACGGATGGTTAAGGGACCATGTTTAGTGGATGTAAATACCAAACTGGAATTGCTAACACCATATTAGGGAGAGTAAGCGTTGTAGCTACTTGGAAAGCTTGTACGCCAGGCGGAGGGTAGAAGAAGGGGATTTGAGTAATGGCTTGGGGAACTGTCTCCCAAACTGGGATATGGCCTTGGGGAAAGGTGAAATCGTGAACTGGTGGAGTCGACGAATTCACAGGAGGCTCATGAGGGGGGAGCTCTGCGACTAGTGGGACGTCAGATATGATAGAAGCCTCCCTAGAAGGAAGGGCATCCTCTATGTCAGTTCCATTGGACAATACGACGCATACATGATTGGTAGGATGAAGGAGCGGTGGTGCACCATGGTAAGTTCCTAACAATGATGGGTCTTTGAAAATTCTGGGACCCAATTCAATGAGTGGGTATGCATCATGACTTGTGTGGATGAGAGGGAGAATGTTATCGATGTTGGCAGAAGGGTTAGGCTCATAATGTGAGACTTGGTCAAAGGTAATGATCTTCCCATTATGGGGGAACATCATCATTCAAAACATGGAAGAGGCAATTGCCTTCATAGCGTACATGTAGCTACGACCGAACAAGATATTATAATCGAGTGGGGCATTGATAACTTCAATGTCGATGAGAATGGTCTTGCCCTTGAGTTCTACGAGGACATTTTGGAAGAGCCCTTCAGGAGACGATGGTCGTCCATCATAAGCTCTTAAGGTAATGGCAGATGGGATGAGTTCGGGGGAACCAAGTTTCTACCATACAGATTTGGACATAATGCATGTGGATGCACCTTCATCGATGATGCATCGATGAACTGTAATGTTCGAAATTTTTACTGGGATTTGAAAAGTGATTAGAGAAGGAAGGCGAGGTTCTCTGCTATCGAGATCAAATGTGATGAGCTGAGTATCCGCGGGGTCGACTGCCCCCAAGGCGAAAAGTAATGATTTCTGCTGAGTGGGACAAGTTTGAAGGACTTCTAAAACTGACATGGTAGCTGGGGATTGTGCTAAGTCATCGACCAAACTGTAATTATGAGCCGCCCTAGCCTGGGGGTTGTGGACATTCCTATGCAATGGGATGTGAGGGATGCGAAGAGGTGTTTCGGCATTAGGGCAAGGAAATACCAATGGGGGTCTCGTTGGTGTTGGGTTTGTTTCTGGGGGAATGGGAGGAGACTCAGCGGGTGCACAGTATTGACGACTACGTGTTTGCAGAAATATTTCTTCCACGCTGGTGAGGAGGATAGTACGATCTGCAAGATTGTTTGAATTGAGGTATTGTCCCAACTATGGTGGGATAGGCTATGTGTCCTATTGGGTGTTCATCACACCCTAGTGCGGAATGGGATTCTGTAGCATGGCTGGGGGTGGTTGTTGCACGTATTGTTGTGGGGCTGCTGAGGGGCAAGCGATGTTGGAGGATGTGGTAGACTGCCTGAGTCTTTCAGCCATTTAAAATCAGCGAATTGGGGGCAATGATGAGTATAATGACCGAACTCACTGCAAAGGGAACAAGGGAAGGTGGTTCTAACAGTATTTTTATTTCTCCCTTGACGCTTGTTATTATTGCCCCGCTGGGGGTTCTAATTCCATTGATTTTGGTTGCCCCCAATAGGTTGGTTTTGTTGGGGTTGATTCCCGCCTTGACCTGGGTTGTTATTGTTCTTGTTTCTTCCTTTCTTTTTGGCATTATTCGATAGATGCATCGGATTTGTCGTATTCAGTTGTTCGAAATTTTGATATTGTTGAATGGGAGAGGGTTGAACAAAATTCACCCCAGCGTGAGGGTGTGGGGGTGCCATGGACTGTGGAGGACCAGGGAATGGAATGTACGGATTCTGTGGGAGTTGTGATCCGTAAGGTATATAGGAAGGAGTGGTGCTTTCACTAGTACCTAGAGTATAAGCTGAGGTAGAGGGAGTACTAGAACTTGTTTGGATAGGTGGGTGTATTGGGGGTGCCGGCAGTGGTCCACTGATGGGTGGAGGAATAGCAACAGGGTATGGTTGTTGATAAGGGGGTTGGGGGTAATAAGAAGTTCCCCCGAATGCCGGCGGATATTGAGGTGTGCCATACATTGGTGGTGGTTGGGGTTGAGGGCTGTGGTGTGTGGTATTACCAATCAATCCGTCTGTTGAGTGAGACATCCCGAGTTTGTCTTGACCGAATGGCATGGGTTTTGGGAGATCATGAAGTACTGTGTATAAGTACCCTGATTGTGAATAGATGAGGTCATATTGTTGAGCCTTACTAATGGTTTCCTCTTCAGATTGAGGGAAGGTGGAAGCTACATCTTTACCAAGGAGAGAGACAAGTGATCTGAGAAACCAGTCAAGACACTATTGTTTGGTGGTTTCGGCTTTGTACAAACTACGTCGTCTATGCCACTCGTGAATCTGATCAGAGATATGTGTGGCTGAGGTTTGTTTGAAATTAGAAATTAGTTCAAGACCATTGTCATGGTGGATTGGTAATTGGAAGAAGGTCAAAAATGCTTTAGCCAAGGACTCGAAAGTCGCATGGGACACTGATTTTTCATCTACATACCATTTGGTTGATGGGCCAGTGAGTGTGCATTGAAATAATCATAGTCGGATGGAATCATCCATAATGCTGTTGGAAGAGCACCATAAGTGGAAAGTCATGACATGGTTGGCAAGGTCATTTCCTGCCTTTCCTTCAAACTTGGGGATGTCTGAAGGTAGTTTGGTAGGCATTGCAGGCCATGTGGGGTCATGCAATATAGGATCATTTGTGAGTTTTGTTAGATCTGGTATGTTAAGAGAGGCCAAATATGGCATCTGTAGTGGGGGCAGAGGATTAGTTCCATCCATGGTGTGAGTGTTCTGTGAACCTGACCCTTGAGGGGGGCTAGGTGGGTTGGTACTTCCTCCTTGAGAGGAAGTTTCCCCCCCGCTTCCGTGTAAAGGAGAGCGAGTGGATGGAAGGACTTGGGAAGTAGACCCAAGTAATGTGGAACCAAGCAAAGCTGATCCTAAGACAGTGGCACTCACTAGAGTGTGAGAAGGTGGGGCTGATGAGTTGGTAAGACTAGGAACTCCTCCTAAAATAGGAGGGAGGTTTAGCAAGCATCTAGAACGATGGGGGTTCTATGGGTCCCCTATGATGTCTAATTAGCTAAGTGGATGTGTGCGAATTGTGGTGAGAGTAAAATAAACGAAAGCCTTTGTTGCAATTTTTTACCTTAACACGATATATATCTAAATCAAAATGTAATCAGAAGTGCATCATACATAAAGTATTTTGAAAAAGAAGCATATATGTGGATAAATGGGTTTTTTCCGAATGGGAAAAAAGAAAACAAATGCTTGTGCCCTAAAAGACGTAACGTCCTTCCTCTCAAATAGCATTGGACCTTCCAATAGTACTCAACAGTGGGGTCTGAAGTCACTGGAAGAGAAACTAGTGAAGGATGAAATAATCAATTATAATGAGGGGTAAAGGGGGCATATCCCGAAAGAGCTGGCGATATTTCTCAATAGCTACACAAAATCTGATCAAGGTGCAATTGCAGCCCACAATTGCCACATGGATAGATGTCCTAAAATTTGGTCACTAGGTACCTCGGTCAAAGTGCGGCATTTAGATTTTCGGCCTAAGAAATGGGTCACGGGCTGGATCCCATCCAAGAGGTGGGTACCTCAAGGGGGGACGCACAGAACAACCGGACCTCGGCCTTCAACCCTTCACGGGTATCTCCCTGCCTTATGGTGTTAGGAACACTTGACTTGGAGGATTTTCAGTTCCCTATTTGACAACTTCTATTGTTTTGACAATGTGAGAACCAGATAATGGGGAGTTATTTGGATACCTATCCCTGAAATCCTACCTAGACTAAAAAATTTCTTTTGGCACCTCCTGTGGAGGAAAACTTAGTGAGTTTTTTAGAAAAATTTTAGATGTGGTCGTTTGAGAGATTGGGGGTGTGAACCAACCTCGTTGAAATTAAATGGGAGTAGGTAGTTTTGTCAAAAAAAGGGTGGGGTGTTTCAGAATCCCTTTAGAGGAAACTTACTTTGACCTCCACGTTTCGAGAAGAAAACTATGTGAGTAATAAGTGACTTTTGTGTGTGAATGAGTGAAAGTGTGCCAATATTTTTAATGAATTAGGTGTCACCTTGCTGCATGTGGACTTCGCTTGGTCCTTACAAGTGTTGATTACCTAATTAACTAAATGCCTTTGGTACAACCTTGCATAATTCAAAAGTCCCTAGGAAACTAGCATGTGAACATGTGGGTCCTTTACTATTTATTTAACTCCCTATTGTGGTTTAATCTAAGAAAAACTTTGAAACTATCCTAAATTGTGATTATGTGGGCATGTATGGGCCCATTACAAAACCTTTAAACTTCTCTAGTGATTTAATCTAAGAAAGTAAATTTCAACACTATCCTATCTTTGTAGCATGTGGGCAAGTATGGGCCCATTACAATCTTAAGATGTGTTTGAAAAATAAACTAAGAGGAGTCCCGAGAGAGGTTGTTGTCCTCTCCTAAAGGTTTTAGTCTTTTTAAGAGAGATGAAATTGTCCTACAATATTTTTCTGATTCTCAAGATCGCTTGGAAGCACGAGAAAAGAGAATACTGAGCGATTGTTATCCAACTTCTAGTCCCAATGCAAGTTTTATGTGATTACAAATGATTTCAACTTATACTTTTAGTCAAAGCAAGCCATCCATGTGGAAAAATGAAAGCAAAAGAGGAAATAATGATTTTAAACCCCTAAGTGCCTATGTGTTTTGACTAATCCCTTTATATGAAGAGGGAACTAAGTGTGGTACAGCTTACAACATGGATGAAATCACTTTTAAGAAGGCTAGGGGCCTTCCCCAAATCCCAAAAAATCTTACAATGTGTATTTTTTTGCACAGGTGCACGGGTCTCAGTGTAGAGAGAGGCGCACTGAGCGCCTGTGCGCAGACCGAAATGGGCTTTTGGGTGCATAACAACACTATGATTTTGGCACACGTGCGCATGATGCGCGACTGTGGGCCAATAAACCCACACACAATAGACACACGACCGTGAAGAAAATTCTGGATGGAATTCTCTCAATTCAACTTGGAATTGGATGTTTTGCAGGTCGGCTTGGGCCAGTTAATGCACCTGCAGGTTAAATAAACCAAAAGAAGAGCTATAAAAACCCAAATGGGGTAGGAAATTGATACATTTCCCCAGTGGAGTCGCCAATCTATTGCGCCTCTTTTGCCACCTAGATGAGCAAAATAGAGGTGCTTACAAGCTTAGTTGGGTTTGCTAAGCAAGACAACTGTAAAGGAAAAGGGTTAGAGAAAGAAATATAAACGAACAACTAAGAATTAAACTAAGAAATAAAATAACAACTAAACTATTTGAGCATAAGGACATAAGAGCAAAAGACAATAAGACTCATGTCACCAATGGCAAGGTTTATATCAGTGAAAGAAAACCCCAAGAAGAAAGAGGACTATGAGTTCCTTCTTCCTCCAAGGAAGGGCTCTTGGACCTCCACAAATAAGCTCTTCTTACAACTTTGAATGAAATTGTGAAAGAATTCTAAGCTAATCCACTCAAGGGGTGAGATGGATTGCCCAATGTAATAGTGCTAGTATCCTCTTGATGAGAATAGAGGATTCCTCAAGAGAATAGTAGCAGCATAAGTTTGCTATTGAATTCCTTAAAAATGAAGTGCACCCATGGCCTTGTTTTATAGTACCTCTTTGAGGTATTGTGCAACCAGCTTGTAGTGTGAAAAGAGGCTAATTAGGGCATTTTTAGGTCTTTGACCAGCCCCCCAGCCGGATCCAGTCTAGATTTGGGTGTCAAATCAACTTGGAAGCTAAACCAGAAGTGGGTGGGAGGACGAACAATCTCATAAATGCATTGTTCTTAGATGTGCGTGGATTTTAGCGACCACGGTCGCGCATCGGGCGCATGTACGTTTTTCCTGCGTTTCTGGTTTGCGCATGTGCGCGCGCGTGCCCTGTGTAGTCATAGCGGACTTTAATTTTATCACTGGTTGTATAGTTTTGGACCTTTTGGAAATAATTTTGTGGTAATTTTGGTCCATGGATGACTTCATAACTGTTTAATGATGTTGAATTCTTGTAACCATTTGCGGACGAAATTTCAGTGATAACAGTGTTGTTTGTCTGATGTATTCTATATATTAGAGTTTTTTAAAACCCTAATTCGCTCCTTTGACTTTATACGACTTATTCATGATTTTTGAAGAGATACAACTGCTTCGATGCACAACCAAAAAAATATTGAACGTTGTAATCATAACTTTAGTGACCTCCCATGGTGCTGCAATTATAACTTCTTTAGCATATCGATAGGCTAGCACACCAAGACAGGGCTCATGGATATTCACGATTGGATGATGAGTTCCTCTAAATTGAACGAAAAACGATCACGAGCAGCAATACCATCAGCAATCTCATCACAAAATGCCTTGATACCATGATTGTGACTGTAAGTTCCGGTACCTCATTCTGGAATGCCATCTAAGATTTGACTTGAATGTGATCCAAGCGTGAATGTCTTGGTTATCATTGTTTGGATGGCATGATGCCAGTTGATAGCGTCCTCGAAAAGGTCGAAGGAGTGAGAAGGCCTATTTCCAGTGAGTCGAGGAGAATTGTCACTTAGGACTTTCCGTGCAATCCATGGGTAGGAGCTACTCAATACCTTGTAATTTGGATTGCTGCAAAGTTATGCCCTCCAACACTGCCAGACTTGAAAAAAAAAGTCAATTAATGAATAAAAATTCAATTTATGGAATACAAATTCTTTTTCTTTCCTTCACAGTTTAATAGTTAATTGCTACTCACACGTGGATATTTCTCTACACACAATGCATGCAGCCGTTCAATCTTGCGGAAGTGGCAGTTCGGAACCCAAAGGCCGCTGTAAATTCCTTAAAACAGGCCAAATCCGTGAAAACAGAAGAAAGCTAAAAAAACATTGAAGAAACCCATTCGACAATAAGTTCTTCCCACTGAGGCATATAGTGACCTGGTTCAGAACGTCATACAAGTCATCTAGCTTGAAGATGAGGGGACTGATAGAAGATAAATGTTCCCATCTTTTCCTACTAACAATTTTACTAAGAACCTCAACTTAAATCATAAATTTACCTACATAGCTCTCCCCTGTTAAATACAGATCTCTAGTCTTGTACTCTGGAAACTTGTCAAACCAACCATGAAGAAATAACAAGTTATCCTCCGCTGCAAACAAATTAGACCATCAGATTATCGTAACGTACTAAAGTATTGCAGAAAGTTTAACATGTAAATTTCATCTGGCCATTGATATTTGACTTGTTTTAGCGTCATTTGCACCCAAATAGTATGATCTATCGTTAGAGTAGGAAAATCCAACTCCCGTCGGAGTCTCCAGATAAAGCATGTTTGCTTCTGTACAAAGAAAACTAGCAGTAGCCTGAGAAATACAATACATACTTCTGAAAGTATTGGTAATCATTGCACATTGTATTGCAGGTAGCCGGTAGTCAGCTGTAAAGTGATCAGAACGTTCAAGGTTTGAAAACTTTTGGGAACAGAGGAAACCCATTACTCTATTTCTTGTTGTTGAATTGTTGAGACTCAAAGGCTGCAAAAATGTGCTGAATTAAAAGAAATTCAACCATTTTCATGTTTATGTTCCGAAGCAAATCAATCCAACTAATTGACTTCCGAAACCATATTTGCTACAAACAATGGATTTTTCCAGTGTTTTCTTTCATCCATTCAACAGTATTCTAAAACAGTGGTTGTGAATCATTCAATAGTTTTCTAATCCTCAATTTTACTTTTAAAATAAATTCTCGTATAAACAGATTGAGGAACTTATGGAATGCAACCATGTTGATGTTGAGAGTGGGATCGTCTGGGACTTTGGACGATTCAAAGACCTATAAAATAATTTTATGATATTGAGAATTGCGGATACCCACAGCGTAAATTAAAATTGTGCTTATTATATTGAAATTTTGCAAGCGAAAAACATCGTCAACTGGCAGTGCTTCTGTATACTCTCAACGGTTGTTGGGGGCTTCTCCCAGCCATTAATTCCTTCAATCAAATGCTTCATCTTTTGCAAATACAAGGGCAAATGGACATTTCGGATACCTCAGAGTCAGATCATACTAAAAAGGATGGTGAGAGGTATAGTTAAATAAAATGAGATGGGAATTATCCTCTCGGGGTACTTCGTGACTTTCACGTGAATATTCTCTACGTCTCAAGTCAATATTGCGATTCAAGTGCCTTTGACAATGGTAAGAAATCAAGATTGATACTGTGTGGAGAGGTTTGCCCAGGAATCACATGTATATATAAACACTCGAGCATCTTTTGCTTCGCCAAGGTTTTGATAAAACCATGGAGATAAGGAATAGGTGCAGATTCAGTGACTCCATAAAGATGAAAAACATCTACAAATGGATATTTATCGCAAAACATGCATTTGCAAGACTAAATGCCAGCTCCTGTTGCACATGCAACAAATCACTTAATTGCTTGTATCTTCATAAAAATTACTGGCTCTTATCCTGGAATTCAAACCCCTCATTGTGCGGCCCCTCATTCTGCACATGAAAAAAAGAGCAGGATTATATTTTTTTAATTGAAACAATAATATTGCATGTTGATCTCCATCATATATATATATATATATATATATATATATATATATATTGGGGAAATTAACAAGAAGTCTGATACAAAAGACTACAAGTCTGACACACAAGAGTAGTTAAGAATAATCAACAATTATAGCGCCATATGTAATTTTTTCCCTGAATTATAACATATCTGTTTAGTTGCAGGCTTGCAGCTGTGTTTTGAAGACCCTCAATGCTTTCAGTTTGGCCAAAGAAAGAGTCATATTCTAATCATCCCTTGTTGGCCCTTGACCAAGTTTTGAGGAACACTTGGTCATACTTGACCATTTTTGGGACTTCGACAACCTGTCAAAGACAAAGCCCAAAGCTAAGCGGAGATTGTGGAAGCTAGGCCCCTTTTGGGTCCCTTTTTGGGTTTTGAGATAATGTAATGGGAAAGGGATGTTGACCCATGGGTTTTACCCACGTTTAAGCCCACTTTTGTATGTATAAATAAGTAATCTAGGAAATGTAAGAGGATACGTGAAGCTAGGTGCATCTATGTGATGAAGGCTAAGTGTTAGTAAGGTTTTGTAAGTGCTTTGTGCATAACTGTAAAAGGCTTGCAGAGATAAGTGCAAGTTGTTGTGAGAGGTTATAGAAGGCTTTGTGTTGTAGTGAAAGGAAGAAGGATCTAGAGAGCTGCGCAGATCTTTTGTCCTATGCGAAGAAGGGTTTTTGGTGGCTCTATGCTGTAACCGATTGAGGACACTAATAAAGAAGAAGAGTTGGTGGATGTAGCCCTAGGGGTGGGGGTAAACCACGTAAATTTGTGTGTTATGCTTTATGCTTCGACTCACTGTGCTCACATTTTCTTTCCTTTGATGTATTTAGATAGATATACTCATGCTTGGTGCTTCTTAGACGTGTATGAATGTTAGATCTGACATGTATGAGGATGCTTAGTGCTGATCTACCGAATCTAATCTATTTTGCTATGGTTAACTGCTGAG
>JASDQU010688062.1:16527-34245 GCA_032191745.1 Picea mariana
ATATGCTTTGTTGTGAACACCTTGAGTCAATATCTGGTGGAGCCCAAACATGTTCACTTTGTAGCTTCGAAGAAGTGATGAGATACCTTAAGGGTACATTGGTGATGTAGCCCCCCTACTCCCTCGTAGGGATACACGACCTCTTGGTTAAGGATCTTTGATTCTTGAGTCAACCGACTCTCTAAAACTTTGATGGTATCATTCTTTATCTAAAAACAGGCCCTTTCGGCTCTCTGGTGTAGGTCTTATGGTACCCACAACCTTCCCTTTTTCTCTCCTGTGAAATTTCAGAGTACTGGGCATTAGCTCCTTTTTCTGATAAGCCCCCTCTTGATGTGACCTTAGGCGATGACCTCTCATGACCACATGATTGTGGGCTCGACGAAAAGCATTTTGGGTTCAAACTACTTTTCATCCTGCAATTCTCTTCGAGCCTCCACATGTCCTCTTGCCAAAAACACGGTCTGGATTGCGGCCCACCCTTAACATTTTAAATTTCACACAAATCCTATCCCCTCAATGCTACGAGACCGTCGATATCCTGATATTGACAGTACTATCTGAAATGACGGTTCAGATCTTCCCTTTTCAAATCCACAGACCATATCTGCCCCTCCTAAATCAATAGATGTGGTCTCCTTCATGATTCCTTACTTTGGAATTTTCAAATCTCAAACATTGCTCTCCTCCATACGTCAATATTCTAGAGTTGACGATCTTCAGATACCTGTCCTCCGAAATCAATGGCCTTGCTTCTACTTTGGGTGTTTGACCTTTCAACTAGATCAATGGTCCTGTGGCCCTCTTTTCAAACAATGGTCGAGATCTCCTTCGAGTCTCCGAACTTCTGATCATATCTCAAATCTCAAACTTCACCCTTTTTCCCAATGAATTTTATCTGAAGGCTATAATTCATTGATGTGTGTCCACTTGATCTGACGATCAAGGATTGTTGGAAATATAACTGAGAGAGGGGGGGGTGAATCAGTTATAATATAAGCTTTATTTTTTTTATTCTTTTCTGAATCTTTCTAAATTATTATTTAATGTGTTACTGATAACTTAACATGAATAGATAAACAATATTTAATCAATCACACAGAATACACAGAGACACACATTTCTCATGAGGAAACCCATAAAGGGAGAAACCTCTTCTTATTAGGATGTCAATCAAGCTCCAAATTTCATGTACATCATAGTCTTTGATCTCCAACTCAAATATGAGGCTACAACCTATGATAGCAAGCTACAACTTGTAGAGAGCACCAAATATCATATTTTTCTATCACCAACTAGGTGGAAGCACCAACTCCTAGGTTTCTCTAGCATCCACTAGATGGAAGCACCAAATCCCAGAATATCTTCTAGCACCAACTAGAATTTAGAGGACTGCAATCCTCCCTAGCACCACCCTGATTGAATCTTACAAAACTTTACTTACTTGCTCTATCTCTGATATGGTCTGTTACAACTCCATGACTCCTCTACCTCTTGTAGCTTCTATCCTCTATTCTTCTTCTATCCTCTGCTCTTTCTCCTGCTATGCACGTCGATCCCCTGTTCAACTTCTCTTCTTTCTTTATACTTTGTGTTGTCTTTGCATGCTATACACTCCACCTACGATCTTCACTATAGTTCATCCAATTTCTCTCGTTCTGCCTGCATGCATAGCTCCCTAGAAAAAACCACACTTACTTCTCTGTTCTACATATCTTTCTCATGCCCAGTCCTTTGCTAGATCATCATAGAAACTCTTCATCTTCTCTGGCAGTTATGCTGAATATGTTCATCATCAGTGGCTGTTATCCTGAGATTCTGTGGCTTCTCTGGCAGTCACAACTCTTCGTCTTCTCTGGTAGTTACAATCAGTCATTTTGTCTTCTTTCTCTTATGAGCCCCTTCCTTCACATGACCAACAGTGGTGACCATACGCCTAGAAAAAGGTGCTTCACAACTTCGCGCTTTGGCTATTCTTTTGTGAGTAGCCCAAGCTCTCCCAATTATCGATCTCCAAAGTTTCGAAGTGGATCTTAAAAACATTAGCTCCCTCCTCTATTCTCTCACTGATGTGACCTTGGGCGTGACCATAGGCCTAACTTCCAAATGCCATCCCAAATCTCCACGATCTGTCGACACATAGCTTCCTTCCAAATAAATGGATACAGTTTATTTCGTGATCCGGGCTTTAGGAGTTTCAACTCTCAAACCCTGCTTTCCTCCATACGTTAATCTTATGGAGTTGACAATCCACAGACACGTGTCCCTCTCAAATTAATGGTCGAGATCTCCTTCGGGTCTCCAGACTCCGGAGATTTCAAATATAAACTTCTTGTTTCTTCTGAATTGATATCTTCCGAAATGGAAGATCTGTTGAAATATGTCCTCTTTAATCCAATGACTGCCCTTTTCTCTGGGACTTCTCCCTTTTTCATTCTCATATTTCAATTTATTTTTGCTTGGATTCCCTCTGAGAATTTTACCCAGAGCTTGCTATCTAGTGACACCTATCCTCTCGTAGATCGATGACTCCTAGCTACTTCGGGACTTCAACCCTTCGACACTTTGGCTCTTTGCGACTTCAGCCCTTCGTGACTTCGACCTTTCGGCCCTTCAGCACTTTGTGACTTCAGCCCTTTGGCACTTCAACCCTTCGTGACTTCGACACTTTGACACTTTGTCCCTTCATGACTTTGGCCTTCAGGGCTTTAGCCCTTCGACACTTTGGCCCTTTGTGACTTTGGCCTTCGAGACTTTGGAGCTTTTTTCATTTGTTGGTGGTGAAAGCTCTCAAAGTAAATCTTCCGGAGTAACGTAACATTACACATGTTACCTGTTGACTTGGCACGGGTCGAGTGGTTTCCATGTGTCATTTGCGGACGTGGTCTGCCACATGTTCTTGCTGATGTGGTTTGCCACATGTCCTTGCTGACGTGGTCTGCCACATGTACTTAAATTAGACGGTTGAGGCTTACTTTGGGTCTTTACTTGGACAACATGAACTTGGACTCTCCGATGCCGACAAGGTATCGGGGATCGATGATCGGAGAAAAACCTATCACTAGTTTTCTCATGGAGTCCATAGATTTGCGCCATGTATTTTCTGGATCAGACAACCCAGATTCACTTCGGATGATATGACGCCTGAGATCTACTTCAGATGATTTGATGACTAAGATTACTTCAGATGATCCAATGTCAAGGATTTATTTCAGCTATCAGGGTCTCTGGACTTCGGGGATTTCAAATCTCAAACTGATGCTCTGGATCAAATGGCCCAAAATCGCTTCGGATGATATGACGCTTGAGATATTCTTCGAATGATCTGAAGTTTGATATTTATTTCGGATGATTTGATGGTTGACAATTTATTTTGGATCTCCGGCTCTCCAGGTTTCCGGTTTTTCAAATCTCAAACTAAAAAATCTGAAGTGAGATTTTTTTTGGAGCTTAACCTCCTCGCATATACCCGAACTAAATGTTGTTCATCGATCATGATCCTAGATCAGTGGCTCAATCTATCTAAAATGCAACTCTTCTAGCTTATACTATCCTTCCACATTAAAATGATCCGAGGATTGAAGGGAATTTGGGTTTGATCCGACGACTGATGGGAATTTGGGTTTGATCCAACGACTGACGGGTATTCTGATAATCAAATTCTCAACCATTTAACCCCTCTTATCCTATCCTTCCACTTTAAAATGATATGATGGTTGTTGGTCCTCTGGATCGGTGATCCAATGACCACTGTCGCTCTTACTCCCGAGCTTCTAATCTCTCTGACTTAGAAGCTTTTCTAAGTGTTCACAAGTCTTGACCTTTGCTCCTCCTACTAGTCTGTCTCTTGGACCTTGTCTGCACTTATAGAAACCACTATCTCTTCTGAGATTTCTGATCTTCTTCTCTCTTGGTTCACTATTTTTCTTTCCATCAATGACAAGCACACTCTTCTTGTAAACATGCCAACAAGGATTACTTCGGGTCTTTACCCAGAGTGCATGGATCTATGCCACGTCTCCCTTAGATCTGACGGCTATAAATTACTTCAGGACTTTACCCAGAGTCCACTGATTCATGTCACGTCTCCTCTTAATATGATGACTATGAATTACTTTGGGACTTTACCCAGAGTCCATAGATTCATGCCACGTCCCTTCTGGATCAAACGGTCAAGATTCACTTCGGACAATCTGACGCTTGAGATTTACTTCGGCTCTCTGGCTCTTCGCGCTTTAAGAGTCTCAAATATCAACTGAAAAACTCTTGAATATATTTCCTGAAGCTGTTGATATGCTGATATGTATCTCCTAGTGGTCAACGGCCGGGATCCTACTTTGAGTGTTTCACCTCTTCTTCATCCACAAACTTTCAAAACTGTGTATCTTGTGCCACTTGTCTTCCTTGACGATGGATAGTCCCAAACTACTTCGGGACTTCATAACTTTGGTAAGTTTTCCCTTCTGTGTGTGTGAAGCGCTAAGGCTCGTGCACTTTTCTCTGATCAAACGATTGTTAATCCTTTGAACTATGATCCAACGACCATAGTCTCTCCTCCTCCTGAGCTTTTGATTTCTTCTGACTTAGAAGATTTCTCAGTCTTCAAAGGTCTTGACTTTTTCTCCTCCTATGAGTCTGACTCTTGGATCTCATCAACACTTCTGAAAAGTGATATCCCTTATGATCTTGATCCTTAAATGATTTTGACTTTGCACAGACTCCTTGCATTTAGGGATTTCGATAACTCAGTTCAAAGGATTTCTTGAAAATAAATTCTTCTCACCCTCTTGGCATTCCTCTATTTTGGTTCTTCGACGCTTGGTCACTTCTTGATGTTGTGCACTCCTTGCACCTGGTCTAAGTTTCCTCTGATCTCTCTCTGAACTCTTCTAAGTCAATCTGAGACTCAGTCGACACACTCCTTGCATTAGATATGAACATCTTGCATACGAGTTTCAGAAGAGAAGCAATTGAAACTTATCCAGTTTCGTCACAAAATCATACGATCAACTTCTCGAACAATCATACATGAACAAAATGAAATAAATGACATACACAAAATGCAACATTCATTCAATCACACATTCAAATGAACACAGTCCAAGATTTGGGACAATTATGTCTGTTCTATTCATTTGTGGGACAAATTACATACATTGCAGTTCTTCCCCGCGTCTTTCTTCTTTTCTACTATGCTCTACTCTATTCTGTCTCATAATACTTTTACAATGCAACAACAACTATCTGAGGACTGGCTCCACGAGCTCCTATCGTCCTGTATGCAACCTATCCTATCAAGTCATAGAGGTTACCTACTTTTTCCTATTACAATAACTAATAGTTATTACTAGATAAGAGTCAGCACTCTATATCTGCAACCCCTTACTGTCCTATACGACTTTACAAACATGACATATTTAAAAATGATGTTTCCAAAATATCTCAACAACTCGATTTAATCCTGAGTTAATTGTTGATTTGAAACTCTGTAATGCTGAGATGTCGTTTCTTTGCCTCCATACTTGCATCTTTGAATTTGAAGGCGATGCTCCTGCATCAATTGGACTATGGGCTCTATTATACTGGATATTGTGACTTCACATTGTATGGCTATACTGATTCAGATTGGGTTGGAAGTGCTTCAGATAGAAAAAACACTTCACGATGTTGTTTCAGTTTGGGATCATCCATGATTTTGTGGAAAAGTAGGAAGCAATCCATTATTTCTCTCAATACAGAAGAAGTGGAGTACATTGCAACATGCTCCGCCAGTTGTGAAGTCATATGGATTCAAAATTTGTTGACATGTCTATTTGACTTAGAAATGGATGCTACCATGATTTTTTGTGATAACTAGAGTTGCATAAAGGTGACATAGAACCCAGTGTTCCACGATAAGATGAAGCACATTGAGATCCGCTACCACTACATTTGTGACTTGGTATAGAAGGGAGTTGTGAAGCTCCAGTATGTTGGCACAAATGAGTAGGTAGCAGATGTGTTGACTAWGYCTCTATCTCRTGTGAAGTTTGAAYACTTTCGAGACAAGCTTGGTGTAGTTYGAAAGTACTTCCCTTGAAAGGGGGAGTGATGCTGATGATACTATGGTATCCTGACCATCAGCAGGGAAGCTCGTTAGGATTTATATCCTAGGGGATGGATCATCCCTGGATAGATCCCGTAAGTTCTAGATGGATGGTCTGTCAGAGTTCCTATGTATGTATATACTTACTATGGTCAGTAGTGTGGTAGATCATTAGGATTTATATCTTAGGGGATTTTATTATCCCTAGAAATATCTCATAAGGTCCGGATGGACGGTCTGTCAGAGTGCCCACAATTATTGTTGTTGTTGTTGTTGTTGCTATTGATGCTCCTATCTCATTCTGTTTGCATTGATATTGATGTTCCAACTTCATGTTGTTGTTTATGATGATGTTACTCCATCTTTGCGTTGCACATAATGATGATGCTCAGTTTTTACTAATGTTGATGATGAGAAAAACTTCCAATGATTTATATATATGAAAGATAGTGTTCTCGATGTTGATGATGATGTCTCCTCCTCTTGACATTGTATTGAGTCAAGTCAGTTTCTATTGATGTTGTCAGTAGAATACCCTTCTTGTTAAGGGGGAGTGTTGGAATATTGTAACTTTGAAGAATATTCTATCTAAGAGGAAGTATTGAATAATATTATATTTATTAATTAGTCCCTATTGTGCCTTGACAACTAAATGTAAATTATGAGGGTAAAATGATAGGTCGACCCAGACCTAATTTTAGGTTGGCCAAACCACTATTTATAAGGGAGGCCAATGCCTCATTTGTACACACACCACCTAGCTATGCAGTGCACAAGTCTTAGAGGAGAACCTACTGCAATTGGGAGTAACGTCAAGGAGGGTTTTGGTCTATCTCTTGGTATTTCTTGGTTAAGTGGTGCACTACTCTTCCTAGTGAAGGAGTAGAGGAGGATCTTCTGTTCGGTTTTTGGTCTATCTATATTGAGGAATTTTTTGTTGGGTTTTCTTGCCCATGAGGGTTTCCCAGGATAACATGTTGTGTACCTTGTGATTGTATTTCTTTTAGTGATCCTTATATGTTGTTGATGTATTAAATGCTCATGTACTTTGGATATAACTTAATTAAAACATTAAAATTTAACACTATAAACTGTTCTATCGTCCAAATAAACAATAACAAATGTATCTACATAAGGGAATAAAAGATCATTCATTAGTTTCATAAATGTAGTTGGTGTGTTGCATAAATCAAATGGCATAACCAACCACTCATACAAATGTTTCCTTGTCTTGAAGGCAATATTCCAGGTATCTTGTTCTTTGACTCGTATCTGGTCATATCCTGATTTCAAATACATCTTAGTGAAGTACTTGGCATGTTGTAGTTGGCCCAACAATTCATCGATTCTTAGCAGAGGGTATTGATTCTTTAGTGTAATCTTATTTAGTTCCCTATAATCAATACACATTATTCAAGTCCCATCCTTCTTGGGTACAATTATGATGGGTGACCCACAAGGTGAGGTACTTGTTCAAATCACACTCTGCTCCAACAACTGCTGCAACTACTTCTTCACTTGATCCACTTCTAGAATAGACTATCAATGTAGCCCAATATTCAACAATGGGGAGTGTAGCAATAACTATATTTTGTGCTCCACATCCCTCTTGGGTGGTATCTCTTTAGAATCCTTGAACACTCCTCTGTATTCCTGTAGAAACTCCTCCAAGTGATGTTTCTATTCTTTAGTACACCCTTCCAAGGATGCCTTCACTCTCATTGACTCATCATCAGACTAATTTTCTCTTAATAAAAATAAAACATATTTCTTACTAGAACTAATCAACTTCTTGGCTTCATTGACACTTACTAGTGATATCTTTGACTTACGTTTATACATGTTGATGATGTAGGACTTTCCATCCTTGATCAGTCAGTATTGGTTGTCTCTCTACATGAATAATGCATCCCTCATATACATTTAGGGGATTCCAAACACTACTACACATACAACAAGAGTTACTACGTCCACAACTTCATCAATAAAATCAACACTTATAGAAAATTTAATCTTACACTATTTTGTTACCTTTATCTTTGCATCCTTATTTACCCAACCTAATGGATAGGGGATAGGATGTTTGTTAACCTCCAATCCAATCTTGTTGACCAGATCTTCTGCTATAACATTATCCTATGAACCAGAGTCAAACATAACATCTATCTTGGTATTCTTGACCCGAATCTTGATGTGTAAGAGCTTCGTCATCTCCTTCTCTTCCCAGTAATAAAGGCTACTCAGATTCACCTCCTTCTGCACATATGTGAAAACAATAATTTCATCCACATTTGAGCCACTTTCAACTTGATTGATTGAATATGTGGCTAAAAGGTTCTTTTTCTTTCTATCCTCCTTGTGATTCTTTGGGTTCATCTTTGGATATAGTTTCCAACATTTTTCCTTAGTGTGGCCATCAATGTTGCAATTATTGCAATGATTGCTGGGATATTTTCACTAATGTGTAGTGGTTTTTGTCTTCATATATTCCCCCCCTTTCCACTTCTTCTTCCATTCCTTGGAATATTCTTGGTGCTCTTTCTACTTCGAACCACTTGGCTGCCCCTTCTTTGGGTCTATGTTTTCTTGGTATTGTTTTTGTACACATGCCTCATCCTATATCCTTGGCTTGAAGAGAATCACTTCCTTTCATATATGACTTTGTAAACCCCCCAGATACTTGAGGAGTACATCTGGGTTCTTGGGAGAGATACCTATCATGATGGCCATCTTTATGAACTCGGTGGTGTACTCCTATACACTCTACCACTACCTCTACCTGAAGTAGTTTCACTGGATCCATCTGGACTCTACATTTCTAATGGGGTAGAATTTGGAATTGATGAGGATTTTGAAGTCCTCCCACCTAGTTATTGGGTGATCACCCTCCATCCTAAGTGTTTATGTGTGGCTTTCGCACCAGGTTAAATCATGGCCCTCTAAATTCAATTTAGCAAATGATATAATCTTCCCTTCATCTACATGGTGAACGATAAAATAAACTTCTAGTTGTTGCAACCAATGATTCAATTTTAACGCATCGATCTCATCTTGGTATGGCTTTATGTGTAGTGTTTCTACTATTTTTTTGTGGATTTTTCCTTGTTTTTTAGTACCATAACTTCACCACACAATTCACTATTTAGATAAAATAAGTGTTTGCTGCTATAGTAGCTTTAGAAATAGACTATCACATTCTTTGATACACATTTGACACCCATTTTAGAGACAAAAAAAACTAAAATAAAGATACTCATTCCTAGTTCTGGTTTGCAATGAAATACCACTATTGGAAACAAAAAATATTTATTTCTCTTCTTATATATATATATATATATATATATATATTGATATTGGCTGTAGAAAGTTACAAGACTATAGAAACCTTCTTTGTAGACAACAATAGATCAGTAATGAACACCGTTGTTTTAGTAGAGGACTTGACTCAACTTGTAGGAAGGTTTGTTTGTAGGAGAAAACACGATATTCAACAATAACTTAGCCTCGGACTGAAGGTATGACCAGAGAAGAATTCAAACAAGAATACAATCCACCCAACAAGAGATAACTTGTCCCAACCAGACAATAAATCAACATCAACAATGAAACTCAAGCAATATAATGAAGAAGTTGGCCCAGATCACATAACCCTCAACTCAACATATATAAATCAACCCAAATAGTAAGATACTCATCCCCTTGCTTAGCAAGAATTGTTATCACACTCAAAATTATCCTCTTGGGTAGAAACTTGACCTCTTTACTTTAGCAACTAGACCCACCAAGGAGGAATGCCTAGCCTCCAATGAAGAACTTAATCTCAAGAAAATAACTTAGCCATTGTCAAGAAATATTAGTCACCATGTAAGAAAATCCCTTGCAATGAAGCACAAACAAAAGATCTAAATAATATTCTCTCAATGACCAGCTAGGGTGGATGGTCTCACCACCGAAACTAATCCCAAAACATCTCTAGGGTTTTCTATCCCAAGAGTTCAAAAGCCACAAGATCTCTCTCAATTCAATTTTAGAAACTGGTAAGTGAATAATGAGAGAGGGCGCCCCTTTTTTCCATTTTATTCTTTCGTTGACCTTTTTTATCCATTTTTACCCCTTTAATAAGTTAAGTGACTTTTCATTATCTCAATAGTCACTTAGTATCCTTTTTATTAATTACTCAATGTCACCTTTAAAAAGTTACTTTTCCGCCTTGTGACATTAAATAATTAGTCAATTGCCTTTTTCCCCACTAACTATATCCTATGGGAATCACTTATTCTATTTCGTCAATCTTCTGAAGAGTTCATTTGGAAAGGGACATTACAATCCTCCCATCTCGAGATTGCTTGTCCTTAAGAAACTAAAAATTTGGATGCTGCCAGATCAGGTCACTTTCCCATGTGGCATCCTCTGTTGGCAATTCTCTCCATTTGATGAGGTACTCTCAGATCACCCTATTTCAAAAATTCCTCTCCCAGACCTCTAATGTCTCCTCAACAACCAATATTAGTTGTCCCTCCTCATCCAATGGAGAAAGTCTGTCGAAGTAGTGACCTATTTCCCCAATGCTTTTGAGGAAAAATAAAACATGGAACAAATTGTGTATTTTACTTCCCTCCGGTAACTTTAGTTCATAATCCACCTCACCAATCCTCCGAATCACCCTGTAGGGGTCATAAAAATGTGGCTTAATATTTTCTGCATCGCTTTTCTTCAGTGAAGACTACATGTATGGCTGTAGCATCAAGAATACAAAGTATCCCACTTTTAAAGTGCGCTCGATCCTGTGCCTATCTGCATAAAGATTCTTTTGGTTCTGGGCCATCTATAGATTGTCTTTGAGAGATTTGAGTATGTCTTGGCTCTCTTGGATCCAGTCCTTGGATTTGGGAGCCTTGTTATCCACAATTTCCAAGTCAACAAAATAAGGTGCATCATAACCATATTATGCTCGGAATGGTGTCATACCGATGGACATGTGATAAGTGGTGTTATAACAATGTTCCCCCAACTAAAACCATTTCACCCATGCCTTCTGCTACCCATACATGTATTTACGTAAATACCCTTATAGACACTTCTTCATGATATTTTTCTGTCCATCTGTCTGAGGGTGGTAACTAGTGTTGGCAGTCAATTATGTTCTAGCCAACATGAACAACTCTTGCCAAAATGCACTAAGGAAATTGTTGTCCCTGTCATTGACAATATACTTCGGCAACCCATGGAGTTTGAATACCTCTCTAAAGAACAACTCTGTTACCTTTGCTACTTTGTATTTAGAGGATATGGAAAATAAATGTGCAAATTTGGTCAACCTATCGACCACCACATATATGAAACCTTTTCCCTATACCCTCAATAAACCAGTGATGAAGTCCATATATATGATTTCCCACTTTTTCTTTGGGATGTACAATGATTCTAGTAATCGTGCAGGATGGGTCTACTCTAAATTGTTCTGTTGACAAGTCACACTCTCTCTCGCATGCCTCAATACATCATATTTGAGGCCCTTCCAGGTCAAACTCTCCCTAATATTCCTATAAGTTTTAAAATACCCTGCATTCCCTACCAATGGTGTATCATGCATGACTCTCATAATCTATTCCTTCAGTGTAGATTTTAGGACTAAGTATATGCGGTATTTTTAGTAGAGGAAAATTCCACCACTTTGTATCTGTCATCCTATACACTATGATCCATCAACTCATAATAAAATTTGTTCTTGGAATATTCCACCAAGAGATGAGATTTCCAATCAATCAAAATATCTGCAAGTGAAAATGTCCCTGGTTTCCTGGAGAGAGCATCCACAACTACATTATTATTTATTTTTACATACTTAATGTTGAAATAATATGCCCACAATTTTCTAACCCACTTCAACTGCTTTTCATTCAATTCCTTTTTCCCCAAGAAGTTCCTCAAGCTGTTGTGATCTGTCTTAACAACAAATTTTCCATATACCAAGTATTTTCTAAACTTCGCCAATGCATGCATGATGGAGAGAAATTCCTTGTCGTATATGGAGTAGAGTCTCTCCGAATCCATGAGATTTCTTATCTTGTAAGATATTAGATTCCTCTTCTGCATAAAAATTGCTTATGTCCCCTCACTTGATGCATCACACTCAAGAACAAAGGTTTGAGTGAAATCATGAAGTGATAGAACTATGAAAGTGCTCATCACTTATTTCATCTTGTCAAATGTCCTCTAAGCCTCCTCTATCCACCTAAACACCCCTTTATTTGTGATATCTTTGAGTGGTGAAACCAACTGTGAAAACCTCTTCACAAATCACATGTAGTAGTTGAAAATCCAAAATAAACCATGCAAGTGTGTAATGTTTTTGGATGGTGGCCAATCCAATATAGCTTGTATCTTCTCTCTATGCACCTGTACCCCCTGAGCACCAACCACATGTCCCAAGTATAGGATCTATGTCATGCCAAAATCACATTTTGACTCCTTGGAATATTTTGATTGTTCCTCCATGATACTCAGAGATGTCCCAAGTGCTCCTCCCATGTCCTACTATAAATTATGAGATCATCAAATAATACTAGAAAAAAAATCCTCAACTTCTTTTTGACTATGTGGTTCATGCAATATGGAAAGGTGGATGGTGTGTTGGTCAACCCACATGGCATGACCAAAAACTCATAATTCCCATAATGGCATTTGAAAGAAGTTTTGGGAATATCCTACTCCCAGAATATGATATGGTGGTACCCCGATCTAAGATCAATCTTAGAAAATACACTGCCCCGTGGAACTCATCTAGAAGCTCGTTGATCCTAGGAATGGGATACTTGTTCTTAATCATCTTCCTATTCAATGCTCTATATTCAATGCACATCCACATTGTGCCACCCTTATTCTTCAGCAACACCACAAAAGTAGCGAATGGACTAGAGCTTGGCCTGCTGTGTCCCATATCCAGTAGTTCCTTAATGGAATTCTCAATCTCGTCCTTGAATTTATTTGGATGCATGTAGGGAGTGGTGATCAAAGGTTTTTATCCCTCCTCCAATTCAATTTAAAGCGACCTCCCTAGAGGTATTTGACCAAAGACTCAATCATATTTACTCATTAGTTTCTGGATGTCTAAATGATACCGATAGCTGTTATTATAGGGTTTCTCAGTAGCAATCAAGCACTTTATTGCATAAGTGACATCCCCATGTCTGAATATACCCTCCATCCATTGGACTGATATGATCCTGGGAGCATCATTTGACATGACTCTCAAGACCACCTTCCTGCCATCTGCTACTTTGAACTCCATCTCCATGGCCTGGTAGTCAACTGAATGTTTTCTTATGGAAACAAGCCATTGGACACCCAATATGAAATTGGTGTCTTGCAAATCAACTACATAGAATTCATCAATCACTATGTAGTTTCACAATGCTAAGAATAAATATGGGATATTTTGTGTGAAAGGAATAACACGCCCACTAGCTACGACTACATTAAATCTCTCAAAATCCACCGTAGGAATGCCCCTATTAGCCACCAAGGATGAGTTGATGATGTTATGGATTTCCCCACCATCAATCAAGATTATGACCTTCTAACCTTGTACTACACCATGGATCCTGAAGGTGTGAAATATGGGGACACTCAATATAATGGCGATAGATCTAGTCTTGACCTCCTCATGTGGCTACTCCTTAGTTGATCTGTTCTACTCACTATCTTGTACCTTCTCTGATTCTTCCTCCTCCTAGCTATCTGATAGCACCTCTATATAATGTTCCTTTCCCTTTCCCATACACATGTGCCTAGGTTCCCAAGGGTACTTGGAATTGAAGAAAATATTATTTCTTCTCAACTCATTATGAGTTGCCTCATCCAACTTCTCCTTAATTGTTCCCTCTTTCTGAAAGGGATTATAATCTTTATTTTTCTTAATAATGAAAGGTTTGGAGAAATGTTTTGTCTTCGAGATTGCATCCTCCATGTCTCGTGTCCTAATAATGGAATCCCAAATATTCTTGGGATTGAATGATTTTACCCAACCACGCAGTGGCACAGATAAACCCTCTGTGAACAACATCACCAACCTATGCTTAGATATATCCATCATTGTTACTGAAAGCCTCTGAAACTCAGTGATGTAAGAATATGGTGACCCTACCTGCTTGAGTTGTGCCAAATATCTGAAATGTATTTTTGGATACCTCTCCATCAACTTCTGGGTGAAGTCCAGATAATAGGTAATATTGGCATGCCCCAAAGTGACCAATCCATCGTACCACCACTCATGGGACTCTCCATCCAAATGAAAATTAGTGAATTCAATCACTTCTTCCAATGACATGGTGTTAAGCTAGAAGTAGGTGTCCAAATTTTGAACTCATGATCTAGCTGTGCATTTTCTTGAACCATCAAAGGGGGGGGAATGGTGAGATTCCCAATATTACTCATGAGATCAATGTTCTGTTGACCCCAGTTAACCTCCCTTGGACTATTCTTGTATTTGATATTGCAGTAGTATTGAAGTGACATGGCCGCTTAGAAGTCCTCACCAAGATCCTGTTACTCCCTCTAATAATTATCAAAGGTCTCATCATGACCTTTCTACCCTTGATTCCCTACTTGTTGGTTCCCCATGAACTGAGGCATAAGATACCAATGAATTATTATACCCATGGTTCTAGTGCCAACCGGTGCATGAATATGATTGTTTCTACCCTATGCATGGTCTCCATTGTTCCCATTGGAACCCCCTACACCATTGTTTCCCATGTGGTGTCCATTAGTGCCTCCATTACCATTGTTACCCCCATGTTTTTGGTTTTCATGGTTACTAGCAATCAATTGTGTCAAGAGTTGTGCTAATTGTTTCTTTCGATTATCTAAACCCTCTAGGATTTGCAAATCCCTATCCTCATTATTATCCCCCATATCACCCTCTCGTTCTTCCTTTGGTTGTTTTTCTTCAAATTCCTCTTATTCATTAAATATGTTCTCTTCCCATCCCTATATCCTACTTATGTAGGTGATCTACCCCTCATCTCATTACCTCATGAATTAAATAAACCCCTCAAGCTAGTAGGTCTTAGGCTCTGATACCACTGTAGTGTTCCTACTAATTGTTTGTGTATTTTTCCTTATTTTTTAGTACCGACACTTCACCACAAAATTCACTATTTAGAGAAAATAAGTGTTTTCTACTATAGTAGAATTAGAAATAGACTATAACATTCTTTGATACACATTTGACACCCATTTTAGAGTTTGTTATAAAACTAAAATAAAGATACTCATTCCCAGTTCCGATTTTCAATGAAATACCACTATTGGGAACACAAAATATTTACGGCTCTTCTTATTTTATAACCAAAATTAATACAATGAAACCCAACAAATATATATATATATATATATATATATATATAGGTTGCAGAAAGTTATAGGACTGTAGAAACCCTCTTGTAGACAATAATATATAAGCAATGAACAACATTATTTTACTAGAGGACTTGAGCCAACTTGGAGGCAGCTCTATTTGTAGAAGAAAACACGATCTTCAACAATAACTCATCATTAGACTAAAGGTATGACCTAGAAAATAAATCAACCACTTTCAATAAATATCAATTACCATGTAAGAAACACCCTCGCAATGAAGCACAACCAGAAGATTCAAATAATATTCTCTCAATGACCATCTAGGGTGGATGGTATCACCACCAAAACCAATCTTAAAAACTCTCTAGGGTTTTTCTTCCCAAGATTCTGAAAGCCACAAGAGATCTCTCAATTCGATTTTAGAAATTAGCAAGTGAATAATGAGAGAGAGCACCCCTCTTTCCCCTTTTATTCTTTCATTGACCCCTTTTCACTATTTTTACCCCTTTAATAAGTTAAGTGACTTTTCATTATCGCAATAGTCACTTAGGTGCCTTTTTATTAATTACTCATTGTCACATTTTAAAAATTTACTTTTCCACCATGTGACATTAAATAATTAGTTAATTCCATTTTTCCCCAGTGACTATAGCCTATGAGAATCAATTAGGATATTCCGTCAATCTCCTAGAGAGATCATTTGGAAAGGGACATTACATTATGTCCACTTTTTGTTCCATCTTCAAAAGGGACTATGAAGGGTTAAAAACACTTGGACTTAGATACTCTTTCTTAGATTCTTTCCATGACTCCTTTCCTGAGTCTTCTTGATATCTTTATTTCCCCTCTGATCCGATATTTGAGTTAGATCCTCCATCATCTCTAAATGGCCTAAGCTTGCTTGCTAGAGCCACCATGAGGAGGCTCATATTGTGACTGATGTCAACAACTTGTACTTCCAACTACTCAAATCTCTCTTATTCTAAATCTTAAGGGTTATTATGAATAGACTTGTATACCATGGATAAGGTTTTTACAACTTCTCTATAAGCCAATTCCTGGATCCTGCAACTTCGCACAAATAGCCAAAATAAAAACCTACTTTGATAGGAATATGATCTGTAAACTTTCGTGTATATTCCACTGGAATAGTTTTTCACAATAGATCTAATAAAATACTGAAATCTTTACTATTAAGGTTAATTTACCTTTAGATCTCCATCATATTTAGTCATTTATTTTCTTCTTATGCGTGAAATAGATAAAATGCAGAAAATAGATAAAATGAAGAAAATAGATAACAATAAAATACATTCAAACCATCCAAAAATAAACACAAGATATGACCTGGAAAATCCAATATGGGAGAAAACCCAACTAGAAGGTGAGGCTACTCTACTCTCTTTTCTCTGGTATAGAAATGATGCAAGTACAAAGAAAGAGGCACTCTTTGAGGAATTTCCTTTGACCTATGGCCYATATGTCTGCTACAAAATATCTCCTCCTCTGTTATGCTCACAGAATRCCACTCTCAAATGTTTTGCTTAGCTATGGAACAAGATGCAATGCAAAATAATGGAATCCCTTCTCCTCCTAGTGTCTCAGTATTTAACATATCCCGATAGCCATATAGGGGTAGGTTTTTGAATTCCTCAACCCTAATTGTGGTATTGCTTTGAACCTTATAGAATATACTTTAAATTATTCACATGGATATCCCCATATGCATGAGTAATGTGGGCTGACGTGGCATCCTCTTGTACCATGGTGGTGAACATGATAATTCAACTTGCAGGAGGAACTTTTTCATACAAACTCTGATTGACACATGATCTACACTGTTGGAAAGGTATTGGAGTGTAGAACATCATCTAGGGGTGGGAGAAAGTTTCAAACACTAGAAAAAAAAAATCATTTAAAGCCTCAAAATGGCTCTGGAAGGTTCTGGACCCCAATTTTCCAAACTGGGTTCTGCCACTAAAATGACCTTGCAAGATGATTCCTCCAATTGTTTCCACTCTGAAAGCATTGAGATAGACGAAAAATAATATAATGATCCAATTAAGATGAGGCCTACTCCTACTAATGTCAATAGAGTTAGGAGATTTATGGGGGAATCACACTACCTATGGAAGTTTATAACATCATTTCTAGCCATGGTTGCATTGCTCCATGTCATAACAACGAATGATAAGAATTTCTGATATGGAATGAATCATCAAAAGATTTTGAAGAAATGAAATGAAATATTAGTCAAGTATTAGTTCTTG
>JASDQU010688062.1:34265-47757 GCA_032191745.1 Picea mariana
AGTTAGGAGATTTATGGGGGAATCACACTACCTATGGAAGTTTATAACATCATTTCTAGCCATGGTTGCATTGCTCCATGTCATAACAACGAATGATAAGAATTTCTGATATGGAATGAATCATCAAAAGATTTTGAAGAAATGAAATGAAATATTAGTCAAGTATTAGTTCTTGTGTTTCCCAGTTTGCAATATCCTTTTGAAGTGGAGATAGATGCAAGTGGATATGCTATGGGAGCGATATTGATACAAGGAGGTAAGTCAACATGCTATTATTTTGAAATGTTCCATGGTGGAGTCCTGAACTATCCTACATATGACAAGGAACTCTATGCTCAAGTTCAATTTATTAAGAAATGGAAGCATTATATGATAGGAAAGGAGATGATCATCCACACTAGGCGCAAAGTAACATTCAACAAGATAGACACTACAATTGGATGGGGGTTTTATACCAATTTAATCTAATCATCAATATAATAAGGCACTAACAAGTTGGTAGACATTMTTTCAAGTCCAACCACATCCAAGATCACAACTTTGTAAACTCTAATGCACATGGATCATTTCACTCATGATGCATAAAAATAGGCATACACAAAAGATAGGGACTTTAAATAGGTGTTTCAATAAGTGCAAGGCCAAGTTCATGTAGAATAAGGTGACAATAAGGACGAATGTCATCTCCAAGATGGGTTTCTCTATAACATAGACAAGCTTGGTGTTCCTAAAGGTGAAAGATAACAGTTTATCAAAGAGGCTCACACCTCCAAATTTGTAGGCCATTTTAGTGTTGGAAAAATAGTTTCCAAATTATATAGGTATGTGTATTGGCCCATAATGCAAAATATTTAGCTAGGTTTATTAGAGGATGCATATTTTTATATACCAATAAGCCCAATCACGTAGAAATCAATGTTTATACCATCCCTTACTTGTACCTAATAGACCATGGGAGAATATCTCTGTGTATTTTGAGGGTGGTTTTCCAAGAACAAGGGACATGATTGTCTGTTTGTGGTACTTGACAGGTTTAGCAAGATGTGCATTCTCATGCCTTGTAAAAATACCATCAAGGACAAGAAAAAAAAAACACGTTCTTTGAAAAGGTTTGGGTGGACTTTGGAATACCAAGGAACATCATCTTAGATAGAGATACTAGATTTCCTAGTGCCTTTTGGACTACATTTTGGGCGAAGATGAACGCTACATTGAAGGGATATTCAAATTTACATCCACACTAAGATAGGTGCAAAGAATTAGTAAATAGGTCATTGATTTATCTTTTGATAGGTTACAATCAAAAGAATCCAAGGAACTAGGATGAAAATTTTATTTTATTTAATGCTCCTATAATAGAGAAATCAACACTTCTACCAATAAGTCCCTTTTTCAAAACTTTCTTTAGGCATTTTCCACCTTTACCAATAGATTTTGTATTGGAAAACAATGAGTAAGGGAAGACATGATAGGAGAAGCATTGAAGGATGAAAGTTCATTGATAAGATCTGATATACCCATTTACAAGTACAAGAGACATTGAAGAAGTCATAGGAAATGTGCAAGGCCCAACATGATTAGCACAAAATTGAGAAACAATTCAATGTGGGAGACAAAGTTTGGTTATATCTAAACAAAGAAAGGCTACAGGTTCTTGGTAAGAAGATGAAAGCTCTATAATATGGTCCTTTTGAAGTGTGGGAGAAGTTTGGTGATAATTCCTACAAACTTAGTCTACACCCATATATTTACATTTATTTAGTAGTGAATGTGGAAAATTTAAAACTTTATGAGCCTTCCATGTTGGAATAGGAAACTAATGATAAAGTATAACCTACCATAGATTCGTTAGCATTAGAATTTCGGGAAGATTTAACAAAAGATATAGTTTTTCATAATAAGTCATGAACAACTAGACGGGGGTAGCATGAAATTTGGTAGGTTGGGTTGAAGGGACAAATTTCAGGCAAGACCAAGTGGTAATCTAGGGAGAAGGTTGATGAAAAATTTCCTAACCTCCTTTAGTAATATTTTAAGGATAACAAACCTCCATAAATGGGGAGGTATGATCCAAAATGGATAGTTATATAATTTGTCATCTATTTCAATACTTTCTAGGTGGAAAAATTGGAGTTATTGGCTTGCAGGGCCCATTTTAGGTGCAGGTGTAATGTCCCCACTACTAACCCAAGAATTTAAAATTTTATTATACCAATTAAATCAAATGCATGCATGCTAAAAATTACCATGCAATTAACAACATTCTTAAAATATGAATGCAACTAAATTAACATTCATAGAGAAACATACAACTACTTAAAACTCAAAGCAAACACGCAATAATAATCCCAGAATTAAATGTAATGATTTGAGAATTTACATGCATTTAACAACATTATGCATGCAACCAATAATAAAATGTATATCAACATATAATTTACTCAAGAATAGAGTATATGCATAAAAAATAAAAACCATAAATAAAAACAATTGTAACAAAGATATAACACTTATATTTTAACCCAAATGTGCAAGTAGTTGCAGAGGATGGATGTTCCACTCAACCATATCCTTTCTACTCCAAATATTAGCATAAAGTCATTCCTGAGTTGGGCCTACAAATCCACAAGAAAGGGTATCTCTCTTTTGTCCACTCATGGCCCAACATAACTCACAAGAATCTATTTTTCCTAAAACTATCCCAATCCACCGGATCTCTTCCCTTCAACCTACACAACCCAATGAATGAGATACCCCTTCCCTACAAACAAACCCTCAAGCCTTCCTACTTTCCTCCAGGGCTCCAACACAGGTTGGATATGAATCTCTTTTTCTGTGACTGTAGGGATGTCGGTTGCAACAAAATTAATTGCAATAATAGCTCACTACTCGAGGGAAAACTCTCACACAAAAAACTCACTCTAAATGCATAACAAACTTCTTCCTCATGCATTTGCAACTCCAAATTATCTACCACACATGCCCACTATATATACCTTCAATATCCAACATTCTCCACTCCCTTACTACTCCAAAACCTGTCTGTAAAAATTGCTTTCTCTTCCCATACGAATTTCCCTTTTTCCCATGCATGTCGACTCTCACATTCCTCAATGTTGATTGTACTCAGTATCCATTCTTTCATTAACTATGGATTGTGAATTTTCACACTAAACATCTTACCTTTATTTAATGATTAGGGATTGGATACACTCAAGAGGAAATTATAAGGTTTGCATGATAATAATTTTGGGAAGGTGGGTTTGGATTAATACACATGAATAATTCCCCCTTGGACCCCCTCTTAGACTCTCCCCTCTCTTGTGGAAAATTATCCCCCATTAATTTTTCTATGTCCATGTACAACTGACATTACATTTTATTTTATTATTATTATATAAATTTTTTACATACTACATAGTCGGGTCTGTGGCCACACATCATAATCACATTATACATTGCTAAATTGTGTATTAAAAATGGGGATGTTTCATTCCTCCCCTCTACATTTTTCATCGTCCTCAGTGCACAATACCATACCAACATGCATGTACAAAATTTACATTATAATAATTGATACTTTTGGAAGTTCACAACTCCTGTGGGAATTCCAACCATCACTCTCTTGTTCCCTGCAACCTGCACAACCGAAGGAACTGTACCCCCTTATTTTCATTTCAATCCCTTATTTTTTTTCCCTTCTAGTGCTCCAATGGTGCAAACCTCCTACCCTTAGGCCGAGATCCACACAGGATCTTCTCTAAACCACGACAAGGGTTAACTGAACTCCTTGTTTAAGCTTGCAAAGGATTTCAAGTATCACGATTTGGGCACTTCAAATGCAATGCCACATCTCTTGTCAATAGCCTAAATGTGAGATTGCAAATGGGCTTAAGGTGTAAGCCCCTTCTTCAGCCCTTTTTCCAATATGACCACAACCAAACCTTTAATGCAAGCACCTTTCGCGACTCGCGACTTCGCGAGTTGGAGCACAAACCTCTTGTGCTCTTCCCTTGCGAATCCCCAAAACGTGATTTGTCAACGAAGGTTGACTCCACCCAAAGCGATGGGTGCATGCCACCTGTCACGTCTACTTTACTCTACTTAAGGAGAGAGTTATTGCCACCTGTCCACATGGACTTTCCATCTTTCACAACTTGAGTGAACAACCAACAACTGTTCCTCTTCCTCTATGGATCCCCAGCTCCCAAATCGCACTCTCGATGAGATCTATGGCTATGTGCCTCTCTCGATCCAATGGTCCTAGACGTATCGGGTTTTTGCAACCTGAGAGTTCGTAACTCTCGAATCCAACCTTGAACTACTCCACTTCTTGATTCCCAGTATGGAAAATTCACATACGAGATCAACGGTCCTCATTGATCTAGATCTAACAGTCACTACTCCTCCTAATCTTATGGGTGTTGAAAGACTCTCAGTCTTAATCCCTCCATTGGTCTATAAGATCCAATAGTCTATGGAACTTCAACACTTCCTCCTGAAGCGATTCCACCATCCGATTCAACTTCTCAAGGACTTCTAGCCAATTGACTTGGTGTCCTTCCTCCTGAGCTGAACTTCTGTGAGATTATTTTGACCTCAATCCCCCTTTGAACTCTTCAAAGGTTCTATCCCTTCTGAGCTTTCACTTATGAACTCAATGCTTCCAAAAGGGTCCCTGCATGCACTCCTTAAAGAAAATTTTCAAATAACCTCTGGTTATTTGGGTCTTCAATTCTGTGCACTCTTTGCAACACAGAATTCTTTAACTCCTCTATGAGTTTGAATAATTTTTTCCCTTCTCCCAGCCTGTGCACACTTTGCACAACACAGTGCTCTGCTAGCACTCTTGCCTGTAAAGACACAATTTGAATCTCCTCTGAGAGTTCTGAGATGAAACTCAGAGCCTGATCGACGCACTCCTTGTGGACCCTCCACTGCACTCTTTGCAGGAGTTGTCAGAGAGAGAAACAACTGAAACTCATTCTCCCCTTATCCAGAATTCAAACATTCGACATAGAATTCTAGAGACTACATACACACATAGCATTGAAAGAAAATGCATACAGAGAATGAAAACAAGCCTGCAACATACCATTTAACAGGTGGTTCCACAACCATGAAAAACACATAGATTGGAATGAAAGATTTCTTCTATTAAATCTAGTGCTCATGTACATGGAAAATAAAAACTAAAATGCATAAAATTCTTTGTCTCCTCTGCAACTCTACAGCCTACGAATTCTGAATTATGTTTTTTTTTTTTTTTGATACAAGGGTTGAGGGTGTCTATCATCCATTTTCCCTCCTATGCTTCTAAAAATATCTAATATATTAAATTAAATCTACCTACTTGCATTAAACATATATAAATTCCTATTACATCCGGCGGATAGGAACATACGCTCCAAAATCAGTTTGGATCTTTAGATATAAATGCAACTGCACTTTCCTCCTGTCCATTACATTAAGGATTCAAATTTTTAAATTCACAATGTTTCCACAAAAATGTCTTTAATTTCATATGCATGTCCAACTGTCTCCTTGGTTTTAGGCACATGCTTGGGCTTTATGCGATGCTCCTGCATCATACTCCCTCGCTTGAAAATTTTCATGAACTCCTATTCATGAGCTCTTGCATGGTTTGTCCATGCTTTTGAATTGTTGCTTCATCCTCCCAACTAGAATCTTCAATGGATGTCCTTTCCACTTGACCAAGTATTGAAAATACTCTTTTCTCCTGGTCTTTCTACTAATCCTCTTATCAATTATGCCTTCCATCTGTGGATTTTCAGCTACATGCATTTGTTTTGTCCATTGAATCTTCTCTTGTGCATCTTCTGCTCCTTCTTCTTCATCTCTGTAAGGTTACAAATCTACGACATTGAATATCAGTGAGATTCTCACCCCATCAGATAATTCAATCTCATACACGTTTGCCTCAAATTTTCTTATGACCTTGCACAGTCCAATTTTCTTCATCTTCAACTTGTTGTATGTTCCCCTTGGGAACCTTTCCTTCCTCAAATGTGAAAGAATCAAATCACCAACTTCAAATTGAAGTTCTCGCCTGTGTTGATATGCTCTACGCTTGTACTCTTGACTTGAATTCTGCAATCACTCCTTAATTCTGCTATGAAGCTCCTTCATTCCTTCTGCAAAGTCCTCTGCACTAGCACTCCTGAATTCAACTTGTTCTGAATCTCTCAATTCAGAGACTCCCCTTGGTTGCATTCCGTATATAATTTGGAATGGACTCTTCCCTGTGATTCTATTGAGTGAATCATTGTAAGAAAATTCTTCCTGTGGCAGAATGTGATCCCATTGACTGTGGTGTTCAGTCACTAAGCTCCTTAACAAATCTCCCAAGCTCCTGTTCACGACCCGTGTCTATCCATCCGTCTGAGGATGATATGCTGAGCTAAAAGAAAATTTTGGCCCCAACTTCCTCCATAAGGTCCTCTAGAAATGTCCTACGAACTTGGTATCTTGATCAGAAACAATACTCCTTGGCAAGCTGTGAAGTTTGACGACTTCCTTGAAAAACAGGTTCGCAATATGAGTTACGTCACTGGTTTTCTGGCATGGTATGAAATGTGCCATCTTTGAGAATCTGTCTACCACTACAAAGATTGAATCATATCCCCTCTTTGTCCTTGGCAGTCCTAATATGAAATCCATGCTCATTGCGTCCCATGGCCTTTCGGGTATGGGTAATGGCTGATATAACCCTGCATTTTGCCTTTTTCCCTTTGTGTGCTGACAAATTCTGCACCTGTCCACAAATTTCTTCACATCTGTCCTCATCCCTAGCCAGTAATATGATCCATTCAACTTTGAGAATGTTTTTTCATGACCGAAGTGTCCGACCAATCCTCTGTTGTGCTTTTCCCTCAACAGATTCTCCCTCATGGAACATTTTGGAATACATAGCTGATTTCCCCTGAACAATAGTCCATCCTGGATCATGTACTTTGTCCATTCTCTTTTGTCCCTGAGAATTGGATTCTTAGATGCCTCATATGCCTCTTTGAAATCTAGATCATCCCTGTACATTTCTTTGAGGTTATCAAAACCCAAAGTCTTAACTCTGAATTCCTGCATAAGTAAACATTTCCTTCTCAAAGCGTCAACAACTTTGTTAGCAGTTTCATAAATATGCTTAGTCACAAAAGTAAAAGTCTACATGTATTCAACCCATTTAGCATTTTTTTGGTTCAACTTCTCCTATCGAGTCATGAATTGCAAAGCGTGATTATCGTTGTAGAAAAAGAACTCTTTTGGAACCAAATAGTGCCTCCATTTCTTTAGCGCTTGTATGGCTGCGTAGAATTCCTTGTCATACATGGAGTACTTAATATTTGCTTCATTCAGTTTTTCACTGAAATATGTGACCGACCTATTGTCTTGGCTTAATACCACTCCAATGGAAAATCCACTCGCGTCACACTTGACCTAGAATGTCTTGCTGAAATCTGGCAAAACCAGAATTGGTTGCTCAATGATCTTCTTCTTTAGCATGTTGAATCTCTTCTCTGCTTCCTCCATCCAATGAAAAGATTTATGTCTTTTCTTCACCGTATCCATCATTGGTTTTCTAATTCTAGTTAAGTTTCAGATGAATTTCCTGTAGAAGCTAGCCAAACCATGGAAACTTCAAACTTCAAACATGCTCTTCGGTGATGGCCAATCCTTAATCACCTTTATCTTTTTCAGATCCATTTTCAATTCATTTGCAGAGATAACAAAACCCAAATAAATGAGTTTTGTCTTCATAAATGATGATTTCTTCATGTTGATCAACAATTTCTCTTGCTATAACCTTCTCATCACTGCAACTAAATGCTTCAAATGCACTGCTTCAGTTTTGCTGAAAATTAATATATCATCAAGATATACAATGATGGGTTTCCCAATGAAATCCTTTAGGACTTCGTTCATCAACCTCATGAAAGTACTAGGCACATTCGTCAAGCCAAATGGAATGACAATCCATTCATTCAACCCTTCATTCATCTTGAATGTTGTCTTCCATTCATCACCTTCTCTCATTCTAATATGATGATATCCTCTTTTCAAATCAATTTTTGAAAAAAACTTTTTTCCACTCAAGCAATCCATCAAGTCATCCATCCTTGGCAATGGGAACTTGTACCTGATGGTAATTTTGTTGATTTCCCTTGAGTCTGTATACATTCTCCAGCCACCATCCTTCCTTGGGCTAAGCACTGTTGGAACAGTGCATGGACTCAAGCTCTCCCAAATCAATCTTTGTCCATTAAGTCATGGACCTGTCTCTTAACTTCTTCATTATCTTGCAACATCAATCTATATGTCGCTTTGTTTAGAAAACTAGCTCCAAGTATAAGATCGATGTGATTACTTATACTCCTGATAGGTGGCAACGAATAAGGTAGTTCATCCACTACTATATCAACAAATTCTTCCATCAACTCCTGGATTTCTTCTGGTAAATCATCTATCCTAGTGTTGTTCAAAACAATTCTGGGCTTCCTAACCAAAATGAATTGTGTGTCTTCCTTCTTATTGAATTCCTTAAGAAGTTCCTTCCCACTCATGAGAAGTACAATGTTGCTCATCTCTGTTTTCACCTCTTTATCCTTAATTGGTAGCAACATGTGCGTCCTACCATTTTTTTCCAAAGTGTAGGTGTTCTTTCTCCCATCACGCACCACATTTCTGTCATATTGCCATAGTCTACCCATCAATAGATGAAAAACATCAATGGGAATGACATCACATAATACCTCATCTTTATATCCTCCTATTTTAAATTCAACTAAACACTGTTTAGTGACATTTACATGATGTCCTTTTTGTAGCCACGAAACTTTGTATGGGCTTGGATGTGCAATAGTCTCTAGCTCCATCTTTTCTACCATTTCCATAGATAAAAGATTTTTCTGTGCTACTGCTATCCCCTATGACCTTGCATACCCTATCTCTGGTTTTGCAAGCAGTCTGAAAAAAACTGTTTCTTTTGGCTGGGTTCTCTGGCTCCTTCTCTGGTTTCAAGAGAACTTTCCGCATCATCAAATATCTTCTTCCCTCAGCATCCTCTGCCTCAACATTCCGTCCTTGAGCTTCAGAAATGTGAGTTTCACCACCATCTTTCTTCCTATATGAACACTCATAGGATTTATGTCCGATTTTTCCACAAACAAAGCATTTCACTTCACCTCCTCTGCATTTTCCTCTTCCTCTGGCTCGAGGAAAAGTATTTCTGTTAGCATACTGCCTCCCCTGTGAGTTTCCTCCTTTCTTAGATTGATTTTTAGGTTTCTTCCCCTCTTCTTTAGGTTTTTGAGATATGTCCTGGGCAATTGTCTTGCCTCTGCTTTGACTTCTTCCTCGACCTCTTTGACCTTGCTTTCAGCTCAACTTCTCTTAAGCTTTTAGAGCCATATGATAAGCATCTTCTACGGTTCAGGTGGTTATCATGCTCATCTTGTCCTGAATGTCATATCGTAGACCATTCATATACCTGGAAACTTTCTCATCATCGCTTTCCCGATGACCTTCTCTTATGTTTATCCTGTAGAACTTTTCCGTGTATTCTTTCACTGTCATCAACTTCTGTCTCAAATTCTGCATCCTCCGAAACAGAATTATTTGATAATCCCTGGGTACAAACTTGGCTTTCATTTTTGCAACCATTCTATCTTGTCTCTTGATTTTCTTCTTGCCTTTGCAACGTCTGTCAGCCTACAGTTCATCCCACCACAGTGTTGCATGCCCTTTAAGTCTAGTAATGACATGTTTGACTTTCTTGTCTTCCTCGACATCCTCATAGTTGAAGTGTTTGTCTAGAGATCTAATCCAGTCTAAAGTTCTTCAACGTCTAGGTTGCCTTTGTACATTGGAATGTCCATTTTTTCCCTAACACCTATCCTTGCAATAGACATGAATAGGCATTCTTCTACGACATCTTTGACTGCAACTTCTTCTCCTTTGTTTCCAGCTTCATTTTCACTTTTAGCTTCGCTGATATCCCCAGTGTCAACTATTCACCCCTATGTTGTCTCCATAGCATCAAGTCTGGCCTGTAATTCACTCATTTCTCTTTCCACTGCTAGATCAGGTATGGGCCTTTCTCTTCTTCTAGGCGGCATGGCTGTAAAATTTCTCTTTTCTCTCTACTGTAGAAAGCAAAGAATCTATTCTGGGCTCTGATACCACAATTGGTGTGTATCAGACTCCTCCTTTTCACCTGACTCCCTCTTCCTGCAATATATAGACAAAATCAGGCTTTGATGCCACAAATGGTGCATATCAAACTCCTCCTTTTCCCATGACTCCCTCTTCCTACAATATACAGACATAATCAGGCTCTGATACCATAACTGGTGCAGGCCTCCTTCCCTCAGGCTGAGATCCATGCAAGATTTTCTCTAAACCATGACAAGGGTTAACTGAACTCCTTGTTTAAGCCTGCAAATGATTTTGGGTCTCGTGATTTGGGCACTTCAAATTCAATGCCACTGCTCTTGGCAATAGCTAAAATGCAATATTGCGAATGGGATTAAGGTGTAAGCCCCTTCTTTGGCCCCTTTTTGAATATGACCATGGCTAAGCCTTTAACGCAAGAACCTTTCGCAACTCACAACTTCGCGAGTTGGAGCGCCAACCTCTAGTTCTCTTCCCTTGCAAATCCCCGAAAAACGATCCGTCAACGAAGGTTGACTCCACCCAAAGCGATGGGTGCACACCACTTTTCACCTTTTCTTTACTCTACTTACGAGGAGAGTTCTTGCCACCTATTCACACAGACTTTCTGGCTTTCGCAACTCGAGCGAAAAACCAACAACCGTTCCTCTTCCTCTATGGATCCCCTACTCTGAAATCACACCCTTGACGAGATCTACGACTGTGTGCCTCCCTCGATCCAACAGTTCTAGCTATATAAGGATTTCGCAACTCAGGGGTTCACAACTCTTGAGTCCAACCTTGAACTACTCCACTTCCTGATTCCCGGTATGGCGAATTCACATACAAGATCAACGGTCCTCGTTGATCCAGATCTAACGGTCACTACTCCTCCTGAGCTTATGGGTGTTGAAATACTCTCTGTCTTAATCCCTTCACTGATCTATTAGATCCAATGGTCTACGAAACTTTGACACTTCCTCCTGAAGAGATTCCACCATCTGATTCAACTTCTCAAGGACTTATAGCCAATTGAATTGGTGTCCTTCCTCCTGAGCTTAACTTTTGTGAGATGATTCTGACCTCCGTCCCCCTTTGAACTCTTCAAAGGTTCTATCCCTTCTAAGATTTCACTTACAAAATCAAGGCTTCCAAAAGGGTCCCTCCATGCACTCCTTGCGGCAAATTTTCAAATAACCTATGGTTATTTGGGTCTTTGGCTTTGTGCACTCTTTGCAACAGAGAACTCTTCAAATCCTCTGTGAGTTTTAAATAATTCATTCCCTTCTCCTAGACCACGCACACTTTGCATGGCGCTGTGCTCTCCTAGCAGTCTTGCCTGTAAAGACACAATTTGAATCTCCTATGAGAGTTCTGAGATGAAACTCAGAGCCTAATTGACACACTCCTTGTGGACCCTCCACTGCACTCTTTGCAGTAGTTCTCAGAGAGAGAAACAACTGAAAATCATTACCCCCTTATCCATAATTCAAACATTTGACATAGAATTCTAGAGCCTACATACACACATAGCATTGAAAGAAAATGCATACAGAGAATGCAAACAAGCCTGCAACATACCATTTAACAGGTGGTTCCACAACCATGAAAAACACATATATTGGAATTAAAGCTTTATTCTATTAATTCTGGTGCTCCTGTACATGGAAAATAACAACTAAAATGCATAAAATTCTTTGTCTCCTCTGCAGCTCTACAACCTATGAATTCTGAATTATGTTTTTTTTTTTTTATTCAAGGGTTGAGGGTGTCTATCATCCGTTTTCCCTCCTATGCTTCTAAAATTGTCTAATCTATTAAATTAAATCTACCTTCTTGCACTAAACATACATAAATGCCTATTACATCCGACGGATAGGAACATACTCTCAAAAATCAGTTTGGATCTTTAGATATAAATGCAACTGCACTTTCCTCCTGTCCATTACATTAACGATTCAGATTTTTAAATTCACAACGTTTCCACAAAACATATTTAATTTCATATGCACGTCTAGCTGTCTCCTTGGTTTTAGACACACACTTGGGCTTTATGCGATGCTCCTACATCATCCAACATTGATCGGATAAGAAGTATCCAAGATGTGGCTTTGGTATCTCCAACTGCCAAAATGGAGCCTTGCACACTTACATACAAATGTACATTCAATTTTCTTACTTGGAAAAACTTGTGGGTACTCTTGCATAGTCTCCTTGTGCTCCCACATGGTGTATTCAAGATTGTAGTAGGTCCATGGAATATTTACTAGTCCGATGGCTTTTTTCTTTAGAAATTGAATTTCTAGTCTAGTATTTGCAGTAGTTTCATTTGAAAGTCCCATTCTTGCTCTACCTGGATACACATATTTCTTCAATAAAGACACATGAAACACATTATGAATGATCATGGATGCAGAAAATGAAAACGTGTAAGAAACTAGGCCTATCTTCTCAAAAAATTAAAATGTCCCATGGTATCTTTCTTCCAACTTTGGGAAACTCCCCAATCTTAGCAAGATCCTATTAGCCTTTACTTTTAAAAAGACATGCTTTCCCACTTTGAATTCTTTGTATGTCTTGATTTTTTCTACATAAATATTTTGCCTATCATGTGCTACCTTTAAATTTGTCCTGATCTTTACTATCTAATCATCCATTTCCCTTATCATCTACTCTTCCATTTCCCATCTTCAATGATGATTGATACCCATTACTATAATCAAACTCAACTATATGAAGGTAATCTTCCCACTTGGAAGGATTTTCCATTACACACTTTCTCAACATATTTTCAATTATTTGGTTAGTCCTCTCTGTCTACCCATCTGATTTTGGATGATATGTCGTACCAAAATTCAAATTAGTCTCAAATATCTTAAATAAAGCCTTCCAAAAATTAGAAGTGAACTTAATATCTCTGTTTGACACTATTACCTTAGGCACACCATGTATCCTAGCTATTTCCTTCATATTAATCTCTGCAATATTGGTTGCCTTGTGAGTCATTTTCCTTGGAAAAAAATATACATCCTTTGTAAGATTGTTCACCACTACAATGATGGAATCATTCTTCCTTGTGGTTCTTGGAAACTTGATGATGAAATATATTGTAATTACCTCCCATTTCCATTCAGGAATGGACAATGGTTATAATAATCATGTTGGACACATTTGTTCAGTCTTCACCTTCTGACATTCCATGCACCTAGCTATGTAATTGGCCACATACTTCTTCATTCCAGGTCATAAGTAATGGATTCTTACCATTTCAATTGTCTTTTGGTACCCTTGACATCGAACATAGGGTACATTGTGCATCTCTTTC
>JASDQU010688063.1:0-17155 GCA_032191745.1 Picea mariana
AGATCAAAGAATTGCTCCATCTGAAGTATCCATGTGATTGGGTCCTTGCCATCAAACTTCCTCATATCAATCTTAGGAACATGGTTGGTCTTCAAACCAAAGTTGGAGTTTCTCCATTCTTGATTCACCTTCCTTGTGTCCTCATCATGAATTTCATGGGATACATTTTCACTTTCGGGTGTCTTCTCTGTTACGAAATGTTTCAATACTTCCATGATCTCCCCTTTTAAGCCATCCATCTTAGTATCCAACTTAGCTTCTATTGAATCCATCAACTTAGATTTGATTGAATCCATATTCTTTTGTAGTTCATTTATGTCCCTATGCATTTCTTCACCTTCATCAAGAGTCCAATTAGGATTTTCTGGAGGCTTATTTGGTGTAGAAGGTCCCTTTTTTGGTGGCATGTTGGCCAAGTACCACTTTTGAATCTTGATTTTGAGGCAGTTCTGCCAGACAATATTTATTCTGTTCTATCTCCCAAGTTTTGGCCCTTCTGGGTATGAAACTTTCTTTTAGGTAGTTCTCTGATATTTCTTATCTGCAATGCCACAGGTCTGATCAAAATTGGATGTGCCAAGTGGAATTTACGGTAACTTCCTCACAACTTGCCGATTTTTGGCCTTTCCAGGAGATCTCACTTATATAGCATGCCTCACACAAAATATTTGATATCAAATTCTGAAGCTCGCACCCAAAATAATAAAGACTGTCCACGATCCAATGAAACCAGCCCCACTCAATTTGGATATTCTAGCAAGAAGTTATGATTGTTTTACCTGGAACACCTTCTTGAGACTAGTCAATAGGACTAGTTAGATACCCTATCTTACACAAAGTGTATCTACAAATTTAAGATGACCCAGAAGCTGAAATTTTTACCACATATACCTTACTAATTTTTGTAAATGTCCTCCATATTTCAGGATCTGAAACGTTAAGAATTTTTTTTATAGAGAAACGTTTGCAATGACTCATTTCAGGATGATTCCAGAACCCTATCTTGTACAGGCTGTATCTCCGAACAAATAAGGCCTCAGGAGCTGAATTTTGAACCAAACGTACCTTTATCCGTCTATTAAATATCCTCCAAGCCATTCCTTCTGAAAAATTGTAGAAAAAAATTTATAGTGAAAATTCCACGGTGTCTTAGATGTAGCAGCGAAACCCCAAGACCTTGAGCTTTGATACCATATGTTAAGAACCAAACATCAATATATCATAGAAAAACCTCAGGAAAAGTACTCAATGCCTTGAAAAAGAGATGATTTCAGATAATGAGCCTCTTCGAGGGGGAAACCTCCTTTTACCCCACTTAAATGTTCAAGTACAAGATGATTCAAAATGAAAATGTCTCCTTGGTATATATAGGAGACTAGGAGGTATAATTACAACTAACGGCCTAAAGCTGACATAAATAAAATAACATTACTAATATAATATGCCCCAATTAAGCGGTGATGAGCCAATATTAGGGATTAACACAAGGCAAGGAAATGCTAGACAAGGAAATACAAGGTGAGGACATTGATGTATTAGAGGAAGAAAATTGATTATCGGAAGGATTAGAGGAAGCAAATTGATTGTGTGTGTCTGAGGGATGTTGCTAAGATAATCAATGATGTTCACTAAGAAATAAAAGTAACTTAAATGCACCGAAACATTATCTATCTATTAGCACTTAATTTTCAGTGACAACATTTTCTTACCTTTTCCAAAGTCTTATTGAGTCAGTCTGATCTATTTGCAGAACCGAGTCATTTTGGTTTGGTCTTGTCTAGTCTATGGTTTAAAGTTTTGAAGACTTGTGGTAGAACTAATGGAACCAAAAGAATAAGAGATTTAAATATAAAGGAAGTTGGCACTACCAGAAATTGTTTCATAAATTATGGTAGCAACCTCCATTCACAAAAATTCAAATGCACTACTAGAAGTTCTATACGTAAATTTCTTTAGAGGCCAACTTTTAGCGTGATTTTAGACCAAATGAGGAGGAATTTCCAAAATCTAAAACATGGGTTTTTTTCTATAACATTCCCAATTAGGTGTTACAATGGATTTTTCCCAAAATAAGAAACCTTTTGGGATCTTTGGGTGGAGCTTTGAAATGAATTTTTCTAAATTTCTTAGATTTCATTTTCCTAAAAGATGCCCAGTTAATGGAGCATCCACCTCATCAGTTCGACCTGAGAATTAAATCTATCTCCCTCCTTGACAATTTGAGCCAACTAATACAAGAAGTGTTGAGTCTTCTCCAAACATCCTTATCTTCAAAAATCAGTTCCATATTTGATCAAAGAAAATCCAGGATTTCTAGGGAGCAAATTAGCATTCAAATCCACATTTCTAGAAAGTAGTTGAGGAGAGAAAAATTATGAAGGAAACATTTGAAGAATGAAAAGGGGGACTTCCTTTTGCAAGGAAGAAGAGGGGTAGAATAGAATATAAGTTTGCGGTACTATGTGTATCATTGTATGCCTTCAAGCATTTGTATTTGTAATGTTTTATTATCAGATATTCTTGAGAGATTTATTATCAATCTATGTATTATTTATTTCTCATTTCACTTCATCTTCTTGCTTGAATAAATTATAGTTGTTGAGCATCAATAGTTGTCCATGAATAATATATTATTGTGTAGTGAAGCCTCATTCTATCTTCTTATCATTTGTGTGATATATTCAAGTATCATTATCCATTCTTCAGAAATCATTTCTTTTTAGTGGATATTCTATCTCATGAAGGTACAAAGTTGATCTAGCATAGGTCACTTTGTGATTCATATTTGTTTTATTTTTCTTTTATATTCCATAATGAAAAACCTCACGTCTGATATTCAACTCATTTTCCTTTGATCCATAGGACATTAACAAATGAATCCATGCCCAATGGTCCTGATCTCAGATCTATATGTGTTTTTTCCAGTTTATGATCAATATTATTTTCTTACCTTTTTTTTTATCCACCAACTTAAAACCAAATTTATTTCAAGATGTGCTTGGAATAGTTCTAATGCAGTCTTAGAATGTATCAAGCACTAACATATTTTGGCGTCATTTCTGAGGAGGAAGTCAAGCAGTTATCTTTCCCTGGGTGTACAATAAAGTATAGTTCTATTTCTTGACGGTGAACAAGAAATAGACAAAGAATTTGAATATAGATCATTGAACTGGCGACTCCATGATTGACGAATCCATTGGCGAATCCACTAGTTCAAAATGAAAAAATTATTTGATACTTGTATGGATGCTATAATAGCTGCAAGGTTTGCACCTTTTTATTTTTTTGTTGTTCATGGCTTTCCAAATGTTGTATCTACTATGGATGAGTCAGGAGACTACCTTCCTATATTTAGAGGGAATAAAGATGACAATCCTATGGAGCACATTTTATAATTTCATGAACTTATACATCAACTAGGTATTCATCATGAATGTTGGAGTTACTTTACACACACCTAGGATTTATTTTTCCTAAGGTTTCCCTTGTTTATTAGTCATTATTCAGTCTCCTATATTTTAAGAAGAATATCCTCTAGGGATAATATTCTCTTCAGTTTTCACTTCAGTTTGATCAGTTGAGTGGAGTCTTGATGCTACATTGGGATTATCACCATGCAACATTGGGATCATCACCAGCTAATGCACATTGTCCTTGGGATCATCACCAGACTAGTGCATTACCCATGATTCCCTGATCTCCTCCTTGCTTCACTTTGTTTCATTCACTTGACTGAAGACAAATATACTAGTTAACTCAGCTAGGTGGCAATTCACTCCCGTAATTTCCCGAGAGACTAGACTAGGTGGCAGTTCACTCTTGTAATTTCCTGAGAGACTAGACTAGGTGGCAGTTTACTCCCATAACTGTTGGTTTGTGTCCAGATCACTCTAGACCACCACTATGGTGCATTGTCTTCTCCTGTAGTTCACATTGGTTGATATATACAAAGTATATCATGTGTAAATTATCAATTATTCATTTGGTTAATGAGAATTCTTCCATTCTTTTTTTCCTGCTTCTCTTTTCTCAATTTCTCTCTGCAAATGTGTGTGTTATTTTCTAGCTAGATATATTATGTGTAGGTTCAACACATTTACATGGTATCAGAGCAGGCGGACTACTAGGCAAAAGACAAACCAAATTAATTTTTGCATGTACCGAAGATTGAAGACAACGAAAAAATGGAATTCCCAAAAGAATTCATTCTTACACCTTACAACTTGTTTGCATGGAAGGAGAAGATGATCATGCATCTTTGAAGTAGAGGATTGCACAGTTTAACCATGAAAATGGAAACATAACCAACATCAGCCATAAAAAAATCCAAGTATCTAAATCGAATGGATGAAGCATTCAAAACAATTTGTAGTCTCATTTCTCTCGATATCCTTTTTCACATATCTTCCCGTAAAACCCCTTATGAAGCCTGGACCACCATGGAAGGGCTCTTTGGAAAACAAGATGAGATGAGGGGACACATTTTCTAGGTGGAATTGCTGACATTGGATCCAAAAATCTTCAACAATCTCTAATATTTCTTTACCAAATATAAGGAATTGTTGTCGCAACTCAAGGCTTGCGGGGTTGATAAATCTAAGGAGGAGAAACAAATGGTTCTCACCATTCTCTCCAAAATTGGTCCTGAATTCTCAGTGTTTGTATCCACATATCATTCAGTCAAATTTGCCTCAGGAGCCACTTGGAAGATGCCTTCTCTTGATGAATTTATCGAATCTCTAACACAAGAGCAGACCAAGCTCATCAACATGGGAAAAATAAAAGGCCCAAAGGCACATGAAGTTACTGTGCAAGATGGAATTGATCATCAATATCAGAAATATAAATATAAAGACAAAATGAAATCTCATGGAAATCTAAAGAAGGAAGGGTACTCAAAACCCTTCAACGATGCCTCTGGATCCAAAGGTGGAAAGTGAAGAAAAGGGGAGAAATGCACATACTGCCATAAAGGATTCCATCTAGAATCCACATGTATGCAAAAACATATAGATATAATGACTCAAATAATTCAATGAAACAACCTTGGATATCGCATCCCCGAGGGTGCAAAGAAGAAGAAGCCAAAAGTTCGGAATCCCAAGAAAGAAAATTCTGGCCATGCCTTGATTGCCATCAAATCCTCTCCCGATGCTTTATTGTAGATTTAGAAGCATCACACCACATGACTGCCACAAAAGCAGTCTATTCTTCATTGTATGCATGCAAAGTTCCTTCTATTTTGATGGGGGACAACTCTCCAGTCGAGGTCATCGACAAAGGAAGGATTGAACTCTCCAACGGAAGCTTCAAAAATGTGTTGCACGTTCCCAAACTTTTTGTCAATATTCTCTCCATGTATCAGATGAAAAATTATAGCACCGGAAAGAAATTCATATTCACACCTGATGCAATGGAGATCTATGACTCGCAAACCAATTCTTGGGTTGCTACTGGTGAGGTAAATCATCAATCTAGGATTTACACATTTTCTGAATTTATTGAACCAGATTCTTCTTTACTGCTTATCCATGTTTATGAAAGCAGTAGGATATGGAACAAAAGGTTTAGGCATTTAAATTATATATATATGCAACAAATTAGCAAGCAAGGATTGGTTGATGGTCTACCAGACATCCATTTTTCCAAATGAATTTGTGAGGGTTGTGTTCTTGGAAAACACCCTCAAGAGAAATTCGAAAAAGGAAAGACTAAGAGATATTCCCCTCCTCTAGATCTGATCCATAGTGACCTCATGGGCCATTTTCCACATCTATCAATAAACAAATCAAGGTACATGCTCATTTTTTTTGATGATTTCTCATGCTTCACATGGATTTTCTTTCTCATACAAAAACCAAAGGTCTTTCAACACCTCAAAGATTTCAAAGCCCTGATTGAGACACCACTAGGAAAGAAAATCAAATTCATCTCAACTGATAACGGGGGACAGTATTTCAACCAAGAGATCCAGAATATTTTTCATGAGGCAGGGATTCAGTTGCATCCTGTTGTTCCTGAGTCTATACTTAAGGCTCAAAAGTACAGTGTCAAGGCATCCGAAAGTGGTTAGAAGATGGAGAAGGGAGAAATGTCAACCCTCGAAGAATAAAGCTAAGGGAGATTTCTTTGTTGGCGTTGTCTGGCTTCAAACTTCTCCTAGATAGTTATGTCTAGTTCAATGGCTGCCCATCCCTGTTCAAGTTCGGCATGGTTAGTTTCCGTTTTAAGGATGGTATTGAAGAGGTTTAAAGCGATGTGTGTTTGGTTCAATAGTCCGAGTTCAACATTAGGTTGAGTTGGTACAGGAACTGTCATGGGGGAACAACGCAGGTAGGAAAAAAAATTTAAGAGAGGTTAAGTGTTGTCTCAGTTTAGTCTTGTAAAAGAGAACTTATGGTTGCAGAATTAGAATACGGATGCGAATCTAAGGCTCGTTCCCGTAACTGTATTATATTTAAATAAAAGGGGCAAGATGGGAGAAAACATTGAGCCATTTACGGTGTCAGGTTCCTACCAGGGGAAAATCTCACAAAGTAAACGGGAGAGGAAAATATGTAAGAAAATAACCGATGTAACAAAAAATACATGTGGAATTCCGAAACTGTAGATTGGTCTTACACCGCTGATAGTTGGTGCAGAGGAAAGACAATAAACAATTACAGAAAACCCAAATTTATTCGTTATAGTAGTGGTCGTACTAAAATATAACGAAGCACATCAATTATGAATATGAATTGAAATTGAAAAATGAGGAACAAGAAAGAAAACTTGTAATATAGTAGTGACGGAATTGAGAATCTCAGATCTGCTTGTATTAAATCTCAATGTAAAAACTCTGTTACAAAATCTCAAAAAGGGTCCAGCCCTGTTTATTTCTCTTTGGGGTATATTTATACAATTTTGACAAAGCAGGTAGAATCTCAATAGTCGCAAAATTTCAATTATGACAGAGCAGAGAGCAATCGCTCCATTTCCCCTACTCTGTCTTCACTTAGTGCCAGGTGCTTGTCTTCGCGCGGAATCGGTGCAGATGATACATCTTTCCACAAGCTGAGATACGAGCCGTGAAGGCTCTGCTTGACAACTGGCCTCGACGAAGTAACATTCTGGGGCTAACTGTTGTAGCTTGTCCTCCATTTGTGCACCGATGATGTCGAGGGCACTTAGCTGCGCACTGGGTTTGATCATGTTCTTATCAACTTGGGCCATGTCTACCATATCTATCCGAGAGATATCGACTGAATATCTCTCATCTTTCTCTTTCAGATAAAGTGAGATTTGTTCCACATTCATTTGCATCAATGCTTCTGCATCGCCTCCACTATCCATATCCATACCCCGACGACGTCTAATCATGAGTTAAAAGATTTTACCCTGGTTACTTCCTTGAGTAAAAATTTAAAACAACTTCGCCCTTTCGTGACTTGGGACGTGTGAACTGATGGATTATAGTATCCGACTTGCGAGATCTTGAAGTAGAACAAAAAGAGAGAACACTCTTACGAAAGTAGACTTGTTTCGAGAGTAGAAAATCATCGCTGCTCTCTTGACAAGGTTGCAGAGTTTTCAAAATCTCGGGGGGAAAATAAAACCATCTTTAGATTTCAAGTATCAAAAAATGAAAATTGTGATGGGTTAAAAAAAAAACAAGGGTGGCTCCAACATAGGCTCCAACTAGGGATCTCGCCTTCCTGTGAGGCGGGAAGAACAGTAGACCACGTGCCAATATTAGGTAAATGGAGTCAAAAGCTCAATCAGGCGGAAAAATTCCAAGGAAAAAAGGGTCGAAGGAGGGAAAAGACTACGTTCTTTACCTCGAGAAGTTTTTCAAAATCAGATACTCTTTTCAAACATGGCTGTAGTCCTTTTCACAATTTTCCCTTTCCCACTACTAACTTTGGGCATGTTTTAAGACAGTTGAAACGACCCTAGGAGACTCATCAGATATTGTGACTCTCGGCTTGCATCAAAAGAATGAGATTATATATTTTTTAATCGGGAAGTCCCGTCTGAATTTGGGATGTGGATCAGGTTTTAGAAAGCATTGGTTACCAGAGTAGAGTGATATTCATGTATAATAGCCTTACAGATATCTCAGACATTGCTTCACTGCCAGCGAGCCTGTTCAGTACCCCAGTGAAGTTATCTGGCCCCTTTTACTGAATTTCCTTTCACCACTTCGGAAAATATTTATGAATTTAAATGCTAAGACGAGGGAAATCATTTCTAAATTTCCTTTCATCGTCTTCCTGGACTAGGTGGGGGCAATCATTTCTGAATTTCCTTTCACCACCTGTCTCATAATTTATTTTTTGAGCACGAAGATGGGGGCAATCAGTTTGTATCAGGGTTGATATCTGTGTAATATTTTGCATCAGAGGTCTGTCAACTTACTTTGATTACTCGGTACCAATCTTCCCTTGACCCTCACAACACCTTCGTTCTTAGGGAGACAAGGAAAATAATTTTTTAAGGGGCATCCTGTTTGAGCAAGCTTTCATTCTTCCGATGCTGTTGAAAAACCTAGGAAAGTTAGGATTGCTCTAAACGTTCCTTCGCTTAGCAAGGGATCAAGTAGTTGTGGATACCCACTTTCTTTCCACAATCTGTTTTGAGACTCAAGAGGCTAAAATGAAAAATTTTATTCCTTCGTAATGAAATGAAAAGATGGTAGCTTGTCAAAAGTTAGACCCGAAAATAGGCAGGATACAGGGCAACAATTTATTGATTGAAAATACAGAAGGTCAAAACAGTTCGAGACTGGCTCTTGTAGATGTCTTTGGGGATGGTTACTTTTGACTGACTGTTCTTAGTTTTAGTGTATCATTCAAATCATTTTAAATCAAAGATTATCAAGCCATGCAATAATCCTGTTATCTAACAATTTAGCCGATATTGTAGTTTGAATGACGTTACCTTGGTTTATTTTGATAGTATTTCATAACATGTGAGTTGAGAAAGCCCACCTTTACCTTTTCTTTTTAATTTATTTGTGCACTATGAAGCTACTTTAGGTATCACCTGTTTCATGCCGATTTATTTCTGACACTATTTTGCGAATTACTCTTCCTGCTAGCTTTGCAAGCAGCTGGAATCCTGTAAAAAAGCAAATACGAACTTTATTCGAAATATGTCTAAAAATTATGAACAGAAGAAAACAGAAAGCCAAAAGGGTAATGTTCTAAATAAAAATGTATGTATGTACACAAAATTTATTTATTTATTTTGAAAAAATAGCGACTGTTATGTCATGTAATGTTTTAGATATCACCCGTTGACAGGGGCGCTGAGGACTTCTCCGTCGATGTTTTCCAGCAGGAAGGAATTTTTTCTTTCCAGAGCTGAGACCCTGAATGGTCCATACCAGAGGTGGTCAAATTTACCATGCTTCGCGGCTTCCTCTTTTCTTGCATCCCATCTTAGTACTAAGTCACCTGGAAGGAATTCCCTTTCTTTTGCCTTGAGATCGAACAACGCTTTCATTTCATCCTGGTACTTTTGCATTTTTGCATCAACTTCAATTCTATGCTATTGAACTTCGATCAGCTGGTTAATTCTCCTGGTTACATGATTTGGTTCTTCGTTTTGATCCTGCCATAATTTCATCACTGGCAGTGCTAGATTTATAGGTAGTACCGCGTCTGTCCCATAGACCATTTGAAACGACGAAATGCCGATAGACCTTTTAGTGCTGATGCGGTTTGCCCATAATGTGTATTTCAAGTGCACATGCCAGGGCCTTTTATTTTCATCCAGATCTTTCTTGATTATGTTCACCAGGCTCTTGTTAGATGATTCGGCCAATCCGTTTCCCTGGGGGTAATATGTAGTGGAATGGCTGAGAACGATATTATACTTCTGACAGAAGCTGATCATAGCCATAGATTTGAAGGCCTGGGCATTATCGGTAACTATCTTTCGGGGACACCCGAATCTTGACAAGATATTGTTTTCCAAGAAATCGATCACCACCGAGTCTGTTGCCCTTTTGGTTGGAATGGCTTCCACCCACTTAGTAAAATAATTCATAGCTGTTAAGATCCACTTATGCTGAGCACTGGAATGAGGATTAATTTCCCCTATGAAGTCTAGACCCCATTGTTGAAATGGAGCTTCAGCTTTGATTGGAACGAGTGGAAATGCGGGGAGTTTTTGTTTACCAGCGAATATTTGACACGGGTTGCACGCATGCACTTTGGCATTGACGTCTGAAAATAGTTTCGTCCAATAGTACCCGGCCCTCAAGATCTTGTAGGTTGTGGCTCTCCATGCATGGTGTCCTCCACAGACTCCTTCATGAAATTCCTCTATAACCCGTGGAGTTTTCAACTCAACCAAACAGACTAGCAGGAACCCGAGTGGATCCTTCCAGTATAGTTGATTTTCGGCGATGCAATATTTTACAGCATGGAGTTTTAAAGTTTTGCATTTGGTTGGTGATAGTCCATTTGGGAATTTCAGGTTTAACAAGTAGAACACTATGTCTTTATACCATCCTGACGATATGAACTTTTCCTCGACCTTACTTGGATCTGTTTGGTCATCTGTCTTGTGCAGGTGTGTGTCTTCGTCTTCTTCTTGCAGGTAATTAATATCAAGAGCTCTAAGATTGGACTCAGCCAAGAGTTTGTCTAGACCCTGCCCCTTTATCAATTTAGTCGGCTTGACTTCCATATCGAATTCTTGTAATTTAGCGAGCCATCGCCCTCGTTTTCCATCACTGTCCGGCTGTACCAATATGTATTTTACAGAACTGGTATGCACATACACGATTATTTTTGAATGTAGCACATAGGTTCTAAATGCTTTCAAAGATTTTACCATTGCGTATGCTTGTTTTTCCATTATGTCATATTTCAGTTCTGCATCTCTGAGACTTTTGCTAAAAAATGCTATCGGCTGTTCGAACCCCTCTTCATTTTTCTACAAGAGTACCGCAGCGATGGTATGTTTAGAAGCAAAAGAGAAGATGAGAAAATCCTTCAGATAATTCGGACTTGCTAACACAGGTGCCTCGCTTATAAATTTTTTAATGTGCGCAAAAGATGCCTTGGCCTCGGTGGTCCAATTTACCCTGCTATCCTTCTTCAACATTCCTGTAATCAGTTTGACAATCTCAGCGAAATTAGGAATGAACGTTCGTAGAAAATTTATCTTTCCTAAGAATGATTGAATTTCTTTTATATTTCTAGGGATAGTGATAGTATCGATCGCTTCAATCCTCTTAGGATCAATCTTGATTCCTTCCTTAGATACGACATGGCCCAGAAGCTTACCTTCCCGCATAGCGAAATGTGATTTCTTTGGGTTAAGGGATAGATCAAACTTGCGGAACTTTTCGAACGTCTGTCTTAGATGCATCAAATGTTCTTCGTCAGTTTTAGAAAAAACCGTCAGATCATCAAGGTAAATAACTACGAACTTGTCCCTTTCTCCTATGAAAGCAATGTCCATAGCTCGCTGGAAAGTGGCCCCTGCATTCATCAAACCAAAAGGAATTTTATCATACATGAAAATGCCCCAGGGTGTGGTGAAAGCAGTTTTTTCCCTGTCTTGTTCGTTCATAGCGATATGATTATAACTAGAGAAACCATCTATCATAGACATTCGATTAGCTCCAACAACCTTTTCTAAAATGTGGTCCATCTTGGGCAGCGGGTAGTTATCTTTGAGAGATGACTTGTTTAAGTTTCGGAAATCCACACACAATCTGATTTCCCCGTTCTTTTTTCTGACTGGGACTAGGTTAGCGACCCAGTCCAAGTATCTCAGAGGCACGATTATTTTTTCATCCAAGAGTTTTTTAAATTCCTTTTCTATCACGGGTAACAGAATGGGGTTAATTTGCCTAAGATTTTGCCTAAACGGTTTGACCCCAGGCTTCAAGGGTATCTTGTGATCAATAATGGAAGTGTCATACATTTTCAATTCATCATAGGACCATGCGAAGACATATTTATATTGTCTGAGTAAGTCTTTATACTTATCTTTCACTTTGGGAGGGAGGAACTTCGATATCTTTACCATCCGGGGTTCCTTTTAGGTTCCTAAATCACAGTCCTCCACTTCTTCTGGTTGGGGCTGCAAAGTGGACTTTACAGGTACATCGTTCTAATCAAAAAGTCTTTCCAAAGGAATCAATCCTTTGGGAATCTGATTGCTTTTAAGGACCAGCATATGATGATCCGCAATTTTTTCTCGAAAGATTTCAGGTTCCTCTTCTTCTTGCATGATCCACATAGAATCATTCTGATTTTCTTGGTCAGCGTGAGTTTCAGAGAATTCACCTACTGCCGTAAGGAATTTATTAATTTGTTCATCGTCTTCGAAGACTTGCCGGTGTCAGATATTGTCTGGTATGGAAGGTTTGTATCTGATTTCAATGTGATACTTCAGTTTGAAGGTCGTGAGAGGAGAGAAGGTTGAAGCTGCCTTTGCCAATGCATAAACATGTAGATTCTCTGTGCTAGGGATAAAATGGATATTCACAGATGAGAAAAAAATTTCCATGAGATCCCAAGCACAATTTCTATACGCTCTTAGTCTGGGATGCCTCGCCAGGTACTGTCGGTTTACTTGTTTTACTATTAATTCCGCATCACCATATACCTCCAAGTTTTTTATATTGAGCCTTTTGGCAGCCTCTAATCCTAAGATCAATGCTTCATAATCGCATACATTATTAGTGTAATATATGTCCCATTGCAAATGATAGGAGAAAGGAACAATGAACTTACCTTCAGGTGCCACCAAAAGTATTCCAGCACCTGCCCCTTCAGAAGACGAAGCACCTTCAAAATACATTTTCCAGACACCAATATTACACATCTCTTCTGTCATGGGGTTTGACTCTTCTTTCTTTGTATCGATTTCCTCCAGGCAACCATCCAGACCATCATCAAAAGACAAGATGCAATTTCCCAGATCTTGGTTTGCAATGTAAATAGGGAAGTTGTGTGGGTTTTGAGGGTCACTGACCGTATATGCTAATCTTGTTTCTCTGTATAAACGAGTGAACTGACCACTGAACACAGGGATTGTGGCATAAGTCATGTCTAACTGAAGAGAACCCCCCAGCTTTTCTCCCCATGACCTAGATAACAACATGACATACTTAGGGGGAATATCGGCGATAACCACATCCATCAGGATACTCTTAACCGGGACCTGCGCCAGGGTAACTACCAGATCTTTTATCATCCCCATGCATTTAACTTTCCTCGAATCAAAAGAGTACAGATTTCCATAAGGTCTTGTGATCTGGAGACCCAACTTCTCCATTATAATTTTGGGCATAACATTATGGGAAGCTCCAGAGTCTAACATACAATTATGCAGCAACTGGTCGTATACGTTCAGGGTGATATAAAAGGGAGCGATGTTGTCTTTGGACCCTTCGAAATGGGGACCGAAAGTGATGTTAGGTCTATCATCTTCCAAGTTTATGACATCAGACTGGCTTTCTAGCTCAGAGACACCTATCATTTTGGTAATTTGTTTGCGATAAACAGGGTTTTTCGCTAATTCCACCAAAGGGATTGGTATCTTAATTTTGTTTAACTCATTTTCAAAACTAAAAGCTCTGCTCACCTTGTCTGATTCTCCAGTTGAGACTTCCGAATTCTTCTTTTCTGACTTATTTGTCTGGAGAGATTTATCATTCATGGTCCTAGTTGAAGACGTAGCTTTATTTACGGGTTCGGTTGGCTGTGTTTGAGTTCCAACTTTTTCCACCTCGGACTCTTGAGTGCTTACTTTCCTAGTTTTGTTGTTGGGTAATGGGGTCTCGTACGAAGGAGGTTCATAAGCTTGGCCTCTTTGAAGGATTTTCTTGGGTTGAGTCGTGGAGGTGGGCTTATTCTTAGATATTAGATTGTACTTTGGTTGAAAATCAGCCATCATTATCTCAATCTCTGATTTAGATTCACAGGTCTCGGTGTGATTACCCTCCTCACTCTCATTTGACGGCTTCAGCGTATTGAGAGACTTTTCGTAGTCTTTGTGGGTCAGATATGGTTGACTACAGTCATCACCAAAGTTTGTGACGTCATTATCTGAATCCTTGAAATCTTAAAAATTGTTGGCTCCTATAAAATTTTCGTTCTTCAAGGGAGCTTGTATTTTTTGATCCTCCTTTTTTATTTGTCTTTGTTGATTAGGAGGGTTTTGAATTTTCCTGAAATATTTTTTGGGGTAAGAGTCAGCCTTGGCCTGTTCGAGTTCCATACGGGTTATTTCATTTGAAAACTCTTTAATCACTCTAGCCATATCGTCCACCCTATCGTCTGAGAATCTATTGGACCCTGAAGGGCCAGCTTGTTCTCTAAAGCGCTTGGTCTCTCAGTTTCCAGTCTCTACTCTAGCCTAATTTTACCCAAAGCCATCATATTAGATTCTATCTCTACTGCATCATCTTGCATATGGTTTAAGGTGGCTCCCCTTCGCTCTCGCAAAAGTAGTGCGAAATCCGGCTCGAAAGCTCCGACGAAGGTCACTTTGGCCGCGGGTTGAGATGGTTTGACTTCAGCTGGGATTTTATTGTACATTTTTTTGAATCTCAGAATGAATTCCATGACTGTTTCTGAGTTATTTTTCTTCAAAGACCCAAATTCGGTTAGATAATAGAGATGGTCTTTTCGCTCACCCCATTGTCTGAGGAAATCATCTTCCAAAGCATCATATGACAGGATAGAAGCTGCGGGTAGGCTCCGAAACCAAGTTCGGACCTGACCTTCAAAATTTTGGACAAGGAGTCTCGAATATACATCCTCGTGCTCGATACCGAAGATATCTGTGAATTGGTCAAAGAAATTAATATGTTCAGCAGTGGTCAGATCTCCCTCCCCGGTGAATTTTGGTAAATTCTTTATGTATTTTTTTGGAAGATCATGTAGGGGGATGGGCAATACTAAAGGAGCATATCGGGCTGCGACTTTCGCAAAAAATCTTGGGGGTGGGCAGGCCCTTGACCTCCACCTCCTCCTAGAGGGACAACTCCACCTCCTCCCCCCCCTCCTCCTATAAACCCTCCGCCTCCTCCTATAAACCCTCCACCTCCTCCTCTGGCAGCTGCCATTGTTGTCTGTGGGGAGTTATACAGGGGGTTTTGGAAAATGAAAAGGGAATCTTTATTTTCTTTGCGAAGAGGAAAGTCTGGTGAGGAAGGATAAGGAACGCGAGGACTGAGCGAAGTTGAGGGTTCGAAAGGACTCTCAGCCTTCGGTGATAGGATTTCAAGTTGGTAAACAACAGCGGTAGGCTTAAAAGAGCCTCTCGCCTTTAGAATTTTTTCGGGATCGGTAACAGGCATAATCTGCTCACCATCCAGGTTTTGTCTGGTATTCCTTCGAATGAATGCCAGTTTATTTCTTCGTGGAGTTGCCAGGTGAAAGATAAAAATCCTTAAAAGGTGTGTACTCTTTGTTCACCATCAAAGGGTAACACTTTCAACAAAAAACAATTGTCGTTTTCCCAGGGAAAAAGATTTCGTAACTTCATTCCCCGACAACGGTGCCAGTAAGATGTTGTTCCTGAGTCTGTACTTAAGGCTCAAAAGTACAGTGTCAAGGCATCCAAAAGTGGTTAGAATATGGAGAAGGGAGAAACGTCAACCCTCAGAGAAGAAAGCTAAGGGAGATTTCTTTGTTGGCATTGTCCGGCTTCAAACTGCTCCTGGATAGTTATGTCTCGTTCAATGGCTGCCCATGCTTGTTCAAGTTCGGCACGATTAGTTGTCGTTTTAAGGATGGTATTGAAGAGGTTTAAAGCGATGTGTGTTTGGTTCAATAGTTCGGGTTCAACATTAGGTTGAGTTGGTACAAGAACTGTCATGGGGGAACAACGCAGGTCGGAAAAAAACTTTAAGAGAGGTTAAGTGTTGTCTCAGTTTAGTCTTGTAAAAGAGAACTTACGGTTGCAGAATTAGAATACGGATGCGAATCTAAGGATCGTTCCTATAACTGTATTATATTTAAATAAAAGGGGCGAGATGGGAGAAAACATTGAGCCGTTTATGGTGTCAGGTTCCTACCAGGGGAAAATCTCACGAAGTAAACGAGAGAGGAAAATATGTAAGAAAATAACCGATGTAACAAAAAATACATGTGGAATTTCGAAACTGCAGATTGGTCTTACACCGTTGATAGCTGGTGCAGAGGAAAGACAATAAACAATTACAGAAAACCCAAATTTATTCATTATAGTAGTGGTCGTACTAAAGTATAACGAAGCACATCAATTATGAATATGAATTGAAATTGAAAAATGAGGAACAAGAAAGAAAACTTGTAATACAGTAGTGAAGGAATTGAGAATCTCGGATCTGCTTGTATTAAATCTCAATGTAAAAACTCTCTTACAAAATCTCAAAAAGGGTCCAGCCCTATTTATTTCTCTTTGGGGTATATTTATACAATTTTTACAAAGCAGGTAGAATCTCAATAGTTGAAAATTTTCAGTTATGACAGAGGAGAGAGCAATCACTCCATTTCCCCTACTCTGTCTTCACTTAGTGCCAGGTGCTCGTCTTCACGTGGACTCGGTGCAGGCGATACATCTTTCCACAAGTTGAGATACGAGCCGTGAAGGTTCTGCTTGATAGCTGGCCTCGACGAAGTAACATTCTCGGGCCAACTGCTGTAGCTTGTCCTCCATTTGTGCACCGATGATGTCGAGGGCACTTAGCTGCGCGCTAGGTTTGATCATGTGCTTATCAACTTGGGCCATGTCTACCATATCTATCCGAGAGATATCGGCCGAATCTCTCTCATCTTTCTCTTTCAGATCAAGTGAGATCTGTTCCACATTCATTTGCATCAATGCTTCTGCATCGCTTCCACTGTCCATACCCAATAGCTCGCCGTCTATGGAATTAAAATCTTCTTCCAAAGAATTGATTACCTTTTGAGCTTGCTCCTTGCCCAGGGCAATGTTGTGCTCCCAATCCTTCAACAGTATATTACCTCTGGTTTGTTCTGGGATGGCAAGCCCAGTAGCACCTGCTGAAACTCTGTTATTCGTGGCTGTCACCGCCTCCTGGAAGGCGACCCGAGCCGCTCTTGCATCCCTTTCTCTGGCAGTCAGGTTCTCAAAAACCTGATTTACCAACAGACAATTTTCCCGGATCTCTCATATCCTGGCGAGCAAATTCTAC
>JASDQU010688063.1:17345-39229 GCA_032191745.1 Picea mariana
TGTCATTTTTGTTGGCCACTCTGGCCTGTTCTATTTCCATGCTGGCCTGACCTTTAGCGTTCTCCGCGGCTGTAGCCAATCTAGCCTCGAGGGTCCTGATTAGGCAATTCTTCCTTTTTAGTTGGTTATTCAAAATACCAAATGAGAATTGATTTGCCGAGGCATACGCTCCCAGCGTTCCTGCGATTTCAGTGGTGAGTTGGTCACTTTTCTTATCTTTTCCATCGGTCATGATTTTATATTTTTTCGCAGTAGAACCTCCTTCTTGATAGAACTCTCTTTTCACTACCACCTTCCTCTTTTTATCAAAGAAGAACTCATTTGGAGGGAGTTCTTCTGCTCTTATGGGCCTCAGTTCTTCATTAAATATCTATCCCTCGCTGACATTTCCCTGTGCCGACTGCAAGGGTGTGACTGAGGTGATGGGTTCTCCGATTTGTTTTGCCAATTCTCTTGGAGTATCGACAGGATTCTGCTTCTTTGGCAGTCCTAGATTCTTTGTTTCAGTCTCCGGATTCTGTTTCCTTGGCGGGTCCAGAGTTTTTACTTCAGCCTCCGGATTCTGTTTCCTTGGCAGGTCCGGAGTCTTTACCTCTGCTTCAAGATTCCTCATTTGTTCCCCCTCCTGGTGTTTTCCAAGGTCAGGAATTGCGTCATCAGAACCTTAAGCATCCTTCTGTTTTGTCTCGGAAACACCCGGACCCCCACCTCCCAACACAGCGGGGAGACAGCTTCGTCTATGTTCCTGGAATCTCAATACAGAGGCTATGTCTTCGGGTGCTAAGGATTGGATCCGGGCTAGCACTTCTTCACAAGACCTCGCCCCTCAGAAAACGTCATCCGGGGGTGAATTTTCATGCTCAAATCTCTTGAGCCCACAATTAGCTAAATGGTTGCTCACAACCCTCTGTGGATCATGTTTATTATATTCGATGGAGACCAAACTTAGGTCTTCCAGGGCTGCAGCCTCGGCTTTAGCATGCCCGAAATCTAACAAAGAATAAGAATTCATCTGAATGGGAAAAGAAGGCCATACCTTCTTTGAGTACCCTTTGAGTTCTTTACTCACCCCGCCAATTACCGTCTGCCGGGCGACCTCTCGACAAGCCATCTTGTCAGGAATGAACAATGGCAGTGCATGAGGGGGAACAGAAGCCCCGAAAACTCTGAAATATGAAAACTCTACCTCCACGTACCAATCCGCTATGCCACTTAGATTTGTTGCAATGCTATCCAATATACGAGGTGGTGGGTGCCCAAAAATGGCGATATGCAGGGGCACCATCACCCAGTTAAAAATTTCATATGTGAACTTTTCTGCTTTATTCTCCCATAGTTTGTCATAATATACATGTATGGGTTTCTCTTGGGCTGGAGTCCAACCCCAGCTCATCAATGGGAAAGGTGTCATGGAACATATCGCATCCATAATATATGCGGACATGAAGAATGAGGATGGCCTCCCATTTTCTTTCTGCTCCCGGTACTCTGTGACCCGGTTGGCCAAACTATCCGAAAGTATCTTTGCCCAATTAAAAGAGAAACCTTCTGTGGCCTGAAACATTAGAGGCACCCATGCAAGGAGAAAATGCGATGTGTCCTCTCTCCCATATAGCTGACATGTCATCATGGCCACATATTTATACTATGGCTCCAACAAGGCGATTGAATAAACACCTTGGTCATTAACCCTAAACTTCACGGTGCACAAAACCCAATCCTTTATCAAACCTGGCATGGTTTTATCATACTGGATGCACTCCTTTTCTTTGAATTCCTCCAGGAAATCGGCGTCGTATGTGTAGTCAGACGTCGTCGGGAGCTTATACATGGTTTGCATATGCTCTGGCCTAAAAGTCCCGACAGTGACTCGTTGCCCGTTCATGATAGTCCTGGTCAGTATGTCTATGTGATCCAACGCCCATCGGATCATGTCATAATATGGGAGCAACCGTGGTCTGGCTGCTACTCTATGCATACCAGATTGGACGACTATCTTATATTTGGTGTTGAGATCATCTTTTTCATTTCCATTAGAGTCGTCTGAATAATCTACCAATTGTGACTGTAGATTATCTAAAACAAATGACCAGTTTGGGACCGAATCGACACTTCGGGGTGAAATATCGGAGACGTTATCCGAGCCTTGTCCTGCGACCTCGACATTCGCCTTTGCTGCTTTCCGCGGAGCCATAGCCGAAGCTTGCGTTTTCGCTCTTCTGCGATAGAACTGCGTATACATGCAAAAATTAGTTTACTCGGAATTGATGAGCTCTGCGTGCTTATGAAAATGCATTCGTTATAATGAAAAGAAACTCTTGTATATATTTGAAAACTCGGTACTTTTCAAAATAAGCCTGTCAAATCGTAATTAGAAATAAATTTATTGTGTAAAATTCGATCTTACATGCATAGATTTACCCTATTTCTCCATAAATGACATAAATTTCTGGCGGTTTGACAGTCAGTCGAAGTATGGAGAGAAATGACCACCTTGGGAAACGTGCAAGCCTCGAGGTGCGAGATATATCTTGCTTTAGCTTGATCAATCAAATCTTACCAATGTTAATCAACTTCTCGCCGTTCGTTACATCGTGGATTTCCTTTTAACACTTTGAGTCTCCAATTCGTGAGATTGCGAGGACCGACTTTGGCTTAATTAACGGTAATCGCGATTTGGGGCATAATTAACTTTATAATCATTTTATTCGCCATATCGCAACTCGGAACCTCGAAGACAAGTTTCTAGGAGATTAGTATGCCGAGTCGCGAAACCGCGAGATGGCGATAATTAAGACTCAATTAAGGGGAAAAAAATCTTGGATTAGGCGATAAATTAATCATGTTATAATTACATCGTGCCTTCGTGAGTCGGGGATTAGATGCTGTGACTTTTGAAAAAGTTAGTGCCAAGTGGAGAAATGCCGAGAACGACATTTACCATAGTTAGCTTTTTTCCTTTGATCCTTGACATGGGTTATCTGGATAGGACTTCGCGTTCTCGGCTCTCGGGGCTGTAAAAATAAAAATTTGGACTTGGCAAACACCGAGGCACGAAACTCGACGACGTCTAATCATGAGTTAGAAGATTTTACCCTGGTTACTGCCTTGAGTAAAAATTTAAAACGACTTCACCCTTTTGTGACTCGGGACATGTGAACTGATGGATTATAGTATCCAACTTGCGAGATCCCGAAGTAGAACAAAAAGAGCAAACACTCTTACGAAAGTAGACTTGTTTCGAGAGTAGAAAATCATCGCCGCTCTCTTGACAAGGTTGCAGAGTTTTCAAAATCTCGGGGGGAAAATAAGACCATCTTTAGATTTCAAGTATCAAAAAATGAAAATTGTGATGGGTTAAAACAAAAACAAGGGCGGCTCCAACACATCCCACAGTTCCCTATACTTTGCAGCAAAATAGAGTTGCTGAGTGGAAAAATAGATCTCTAAAAGAGATGGAATCTTGCATGGTACATGCAAAGTCACTTCCATAGAGATTATGGGTCGAAGAACTTAATTGTGAAACCTACATCCAAAACAGATCTCCCCATAGATATATCAAGGATAATACACCCAACGAGGCTTGGAGTAGCCTCAAACCAGAAATGACCCACTTTCGTATTTCCGGTTCATGTGCATGGGCCTATATTCCCTTTGAAAAGAGGAAGGCACTTGATCCACATAGCACAAAGTGTATTTTTTTTGGATACCCCGACAGTGTGAAGGGATATAGACTCATTTATCTTTCCTTATACCAACTCATCATTGAGAATAGTGTACAATTCAAGGAAAGTGTCTCGCATGTACCTCAACAGCCATATGCAAACACCTTTTTTCTTCCACCCGTTAGAGAATATGAGAATGAACATGCTGACTCTTCTTCAGATGAGAGTTATAATTTAGATGATTAAGATGATCCATATACAGAGTTAGTATAGTTAGATGCAGATTCAGTGCATCCATATATAGATGCAAAGCCAGAGTAGAGGCCCAAGTGGGCCCAGACTACTCTTGAGGATGTAGGGGATCATGTTGGTGATACTGCCGATACTAGGAGGACTCGATATAAATTTGAGGAGCCTCCTCTTGCACTCACTGCCATTGAACCATTGCCACCCAAACATATTTTCTTGGTTCAGTCTTTAGATCCACAGTTTTATGGCGAGGTTGCTGAAAATGCCTTTTGGAAATCTGCCATGCAGAAGGAGTACAACTCTCTCCTCGAGAACCAGATTTGGGATCTGGTTCCCCTTCCTTTTGGAAGGAAACTGGTCAGGTGCATATGGGTCTAAAAGACCAAGAGCATCGCGGATGGATAGATTAGCAGATACAAATCTAGATTTTTTTCCAAAGTCTTTTAGCAGGTGCATGGAATTGACTATGATGAGACCTTTGTTCCAGTAGCGAAGATGGATTCCATACATTTGGAACTTGTCATTGCGGAAACCAAAGGATGGGAATTCCATCAGATGGATCTGAATAATTCATTTCTTCACGGAGATCTCTTTGAGGAGATCTATATGGAGCAACCCCAGGGATTTATGCAGGATTCATATTTGGTCTGTCGACTGAACAAGTCTATTTATGGTCTCAAGAAGGCTCTGAGGGCATGGTATGCCAAGATGGAATCCTACCTGCTGTCACAGAACTTTTTACGTTGTAAGTCAGACACAAATGTTTACATGCTCAAGATGGATGAATCAATTCTACTCCTAGTTATGTATGTTGATGATTTGTTGACCATTGGTTGCTCGAATTCAACAATTGTTGGAGTCAAGAGGATTCTACATGACAGGTTCTTGATGATAGACATGGTTCCGCTACACTTCTTCCTTGGACTCGAGATCAGTTAGGATGCATCATAAATCAAACTGTCTCAGGCAAGGTATGCACGAGATATCCTTGAGAGATTTCACATGACAAAATGCACCTCTTCTCCGACTCCTTTCCTATCAGGAGTTAGACTTGATTATGGCGGGGACACTCCGCTAGTTGAAAACACACTGTATAAAGAGATAGTGGGGATCTTGTTGTATCTCACACACTCCAGACCAGAGCTCTCCTATGCAGTTGGCATAGTTTCCAAGTTCATGCAGGAGCCACATGAGCTACATTGGAAGGCTGCAATGCATATCCTTCTATACGTACAGGGCACCATCACCTTTGGGATTCATTATGAAATAGACTCTACATTGGATCTTATCGGGTTCAATGATTTTGAAAGGGATGGCGATATCACTGATCGCAAGTCCACATCTGGTTACTCCCTCAGTCTAAGTTTTGGGCCTATTTGTTGGTAGAGCAAGAAGTAGGATGTTATTGATCTATATTCAGTTGAGGCAGAGTACAGAGGGGTAGTTAAGATAACCATTCATGCTATGTGGCTACACCATTTTCTCACTGAGTTGGGAATTCATTTTCATCGAATGATCATCATATGGTGTGACAACCAAAGCACTATGAAGTTCTGTAGAGATCCAACTCATAGGTAGTGGACGAAGCACATCGAGATCCTCATGCACTATATTCGGGACTTAGTACACGAGAGGATCATCTACCTGCAATTATGTCCTTCAACAAAATAGAATGCAAACATCTTCACAAGACCTTCACTGAGCAAAAGTTCCATTCTTTGCAAAGTCGTCTTGGAGTGAAGGACACAGTTTCCTAACACCTGTTAGTTCTTCCTTTTACATACATTGTACCTTGATGGGGGTTTTTTCCCATGAGGTTTTCTCTATTTCCTCACTTTATTTTAGTGTATCTTTTGTATCTGGGTACCTAACATGGCCTCATTGCCGGGAACCATTAATTATTTTCACCATAGTGATGTTCAGGGGGGCCATTGGACTTACTTCACACACACCTGGGATTTATTTTTCCTAAGGTTTTTCCTTATTTATTAGTCATTATTTAGTCTCCTATATTTTAGGAAGAATATTTCTTGAGGGAGAATATTCTCTTCAGTTTTCACTTCAGTTTGATCAGTTGAGTGGAGTCTAGATGCTACATTGGGATTATCACCATGCAACATTGGGATCATCACCAACTAATGCACATTGTCCTTGGTATCATCACCAGACTAGCACATTACCCATGATTCCCTGATCTCCTCCTCATGTCACTCTGTTTCAGTCAGTTAACTGAAGATTGATAGACTAGTTAACTCAACTAGGTAGCAGTTCACTCCTGTAACTTCCCGAGAGAATAGACTAGGTGGCAATTTACTCCCGTAACTGTTGGTGTGTGTCCAGATCACTCTAGACCACCACTATGGTGCATTGGATTCTCCTCCAGTGCACATTGGTTGAGATATACAAAGTATATCATGTGTAGATTATCAATTATTCATTTGGTTAATGAGAATTCTTCCATTCTTTCTCTCCTGCTTCTCTTTTCTTAATTTCGCTCTGCAAATGCGTGTGTTATTTTCTAGCTAGATATATTCTATGAAGGTTCAACACATTTACAATGAATATGTTCATGTACTCCTTGGAAGGATATGCTCATGAATGGTACATATCTTTGCCTCCTTCTATCATTTCATCATTAAAATATTTTCATACAATATTTCATAATCATTGTAAAAGGTATTTTCTTGATGAGCTTCTTTTTGAGAACTATCGTGAAGAATTTGATTCATATATTTAAAATACAATAGGTGATTCTTGTATTAATGAGGAGGAAAATGAACTTTTTTATAATGGTTTTGATCAATACTTGAAAGAGAAAATTTGTGATGGTATTGAAGATAATGGAAAACATTTTGTTCGTTCTCAAGAAGAGACATTGCTAGAAAGTGATTATATCAATACATCTAAATATTCTCTTAACAATACATAACTTTTTCTTGTTTTGAAAAGTAAAATCAAGTCTTTATTCAACATATTGAGGCTTCTTCTTTGAAGGATCATTATGAGTTGCAAATCACTATTGACTCTCTTAGAAATTTGGATGCGGAAAATTTTGAGTCAAAGTTTACAAATAGTCATTCAAATAGCCTGGGAAAGCCTCTATATTTATGTCATAACTACACTTCAAATGAAAATGTTGATCATAAATTATTTCAGGACATAAAAGAGGAGGTTTATTTTGAGAAGAATACTTTTGAATTAACATCTTTTAGTAATCAACTTAAATATGATGGCTTTGATGATTCTGGTGAGAATTTTCAAATTGCCGCGTTGTTGGCTCTTTTTTCTGGAGATAATGAGTTGAACATTAATCAACAAGAATTAGTTCATGAAATCAACATACTGGAAGAAAATGCAAATTTTAGATCTTTATGTCCAGAAATCCACATTGATTCACAAGTTTCTGATGAATATTGTGATATGAAGGATGATGATAAACCACAAGGTCAATTAGTAGTATTTTTTATAGAATATTTCCATCAACAAACACAACAAGGAATTAAACTCATTCTTAATGAGAAACTAGGGCCCATATATGATGAATATCAAGATGATGAGGAGAAAAATTCAACACATACACATATAACACTTTTCAATAGTGAGCCTATGTGTGATAATCATGGAATATTGTTTGAGCAAAGCATAAAATAGATTGAAGGTAATGTATTGTCCTTGTCCTTTTATTCATTACAATTTAAGGAGGGAATTCGTATCACTTATGAAGCAAAGTAATCAAAGGTAATAGAAAGACAAGTAATCCATCCAGAGAAAAATGGTAAAATTATGAGTTATCTGCAAAACATTTTTTATGATTATCAAGATCCTTTTGCAATATGCCTGAAACATTTTATTGGGGTTAGTATGTCAATTTTTATATATCATGAAAATGGACTTAAAATTTAGGACGACTTTCTTTTGTATTTCTTTTTTCTCATGCAAATTGGAAATAAAGTTCAGTCAACAAGTTAATTACTTCTATGGTTGCATTGTAAGTTTAATTTTACATGAGAATAATAATAAGTTTTGGTTAGAGTAGGAGCATGTACATAAATAAGATCACATTTAGAGAATTTTATTTGCAATAGAGTATATCAATAAAGACTCCATAGTCCAATGGAGAAAATGCACTAGAAACTCTATTTTTAGTTTGCTCGATAGTTTTGTTTGCAGTATGTTTTGGTTGTAGTGTGAAATGAATGGTGATGATCTCATAGAAAAATGGTTTTCAGTATAGGTTCAATGGAGAAAGGCACTGCTATGATTTGTTTTCATCCTGTAGAACTGGTTTGTTTTCAGTATGGTTGCAAAATAGGTTGTAGGGATGAAATGGTTTTGGCACTAGTCTACATTTCTTTGTGCCTCGCAGAGAGGACACCATCCCTAGTTGGAGCCAGGTGTTAGTACCTAATTTTGCAGTAACAAAATTTTCACTATCATTATGTCCCATAAATTTTGGTCTTCCAGAAGCTAAGTGCATATTCAAAGGGTTTTGTCTTTGATGAGGTATTGAACATCCAATAGCAGATTTATCAAAAATCCAAAATGTGTCACTACATGAAGTTTAAAGTTCCGGTAGCTAAACCCTCATGCTATGAAAATGAATGCGCTATGGGAAATGCTTGGTTTAAGTAATGTTTACTAAAGGGTTGAGGTTTGAAATTCACTGTGTGCAGAGGTATTTCTATTTTTATCCAAAATATTGGGATGTAAGACCAATATCCAATTCACATCAAGCTACATGCCACCAAAATCAACCAACAAGCTACCAAACTTCCAACCAAGAGCCAAGGAATCAAGAAAGAATCCACACATGGAGCACCAAGGTGATAGTCCTACATAAGTTGTTCTCAATGTGTCGATATATTGGAGTTATGCTTATCTTTATCAAGCGTAATATTNATTGGAGTTATGCTTATCTTATCAAGCGTAATATTAATTACATCGTGTGCATATGGGATTATTACCATTACACAATAAAAGGGGCCTTGCTCTAGCACCAACATGCATTAAACGTTAAGAGATAGAGTAGCACTCAAGTGTCTAACAAGCATCGAAATATAATCTAAGCACCAACACAAGCATCTCATGAAATCATTTAAGTGTAATCTATATGCCAAGCACTGAGACCCGATTCTAGGTGCTCCATCTAAGCACCAAAGTGAAAGGGTTTCAACATCATTTTGGTTTCATTTCAAGAGTTTTTCTATTTCTTGGATGTCTTGTGGTCTTGTGGCTGCACCATTGCACCATGGGCCGCACTGTTTCATAGCAAAAAACCATTGTTTGAAAATAAGTCTCTCATTGTTGTGTGTAATAAGATTGATTTGTAGTCAAAATATATTTCACATTTGGATACAGAGTTTAATAATTCAAAGGAAATTCGATATTTGATAGGACAAGTGGAAAAGCAAGTGGTTAATTTTGGTTACAAAAGGATTCCTCATTTTTTGGATAAATGAATAACTAACACATTAAGGTGGTGACTAGACTCATCATCTTATCCACAATCAACTTCAGGTCCCATAACTTGAGGCATTAGTTGAGGCAGTGATCTATCATGTGGCAGAATTTCAAGGAAGCAACTCCAACATTTCTAGATTTCTGGTAGCAACCTCCATACATGAAAATTCAAATCCGCTACTGGAAGTTTTGTATGTGATTGTTTCAGAGGCCAACTTTCGATGTGATTTATGACCAAATTAGGCATAATTTCAAAAATATAAAGAATGGGTTTCTTCCAGAATGAGCCAATTTAGGTGCACAACAAGTAATTTCCCAAAATCATGAACGGTTTATGATCTCTGAGTGGATCTTTGAAGAGGAGTTTTCTAGATTTTGCAAATTTTTATTTCCTAGAAAAATGCCCAATCAATGGAGAATCCACCTAATCAATTCAACTTGTGGATAAAATATATCCTTCTCCTTGATCATTTGAGATAGCACATAAAGTATGGGTGAGTTGGTTTTAGATCCACCTACTAAGGAATCATGAGTTAGTTGAAGATCCACATTTCTAAAGGAATTTATCCAGCATTTGAAAACTATGTAGACAACATTTGAAGAGAAAAAGATCATATTCCTTTGTGAAGGAATCCATGGGGTCCAAGGGTATTGAAACCATATAAAAATTTGTATGGGAATTAGGACAAAAATTCTTGTAATGTTTTCATTATCACAGATCCATGATAATTTTTTGATCTGTTCGTAACTTTCTCTATTGCCATTTCCATTTTTCTCTCATTTGAATAAAATAATCATTTTTTAGCATCAATTACTGTTCATGATTTATGGATTCTTGTGCAGTGAGGCTTCATTTTATTTTTCCATGTTTGATGTGTTTTTTCAAGTGTTTATTATTCGATGTTCCGAAACAATTTATGTTCATTGAGTATTCAGTCTTATGAATATACAAGGTTGATCTAGTATAGGATGCCTTGTTATTCATATTTGTTCCCTTTATTCTTCTACCTTTTCATTACAAATCAAGTCTGTCTGATAACTTGCTCAATTTCCTTTGATCCATGAAATTTTGCAATAAGTCTCAAACCCTTTCCTAATTTTTAAATGAAAGTCAAAGTGACCCTAAGCCACCAACTTCCCAAAGCATTATCATTTTTTTGTTCAAGATGTGCTTGGTATGTTCGTTTTGAAGTTGGGAACATTTCAAGCGCTAACACTATCAAAGAAAAATAAAGGATTTAATAAAAATAGAATGAAATTTAAGACACTTCAACAAGTAAAAAGTTTATAACCACGGTAGTAAATCAATATTGAATTAGTAAGATGTTGTGAGAAAAAGATGCCAAATGAAAGAATAAAGACTAGTAAACCATTAAATATTTATTTTTTGAAAGAAATAGCATTAAGCTATGCTAAATAGATGAAATATGATAATCCATCATTTATGAAAATGCAATTAATGCAACAAAGAAACACTAGAGCTATCAAAGAAAAATAAAGGATGCAATAAAACTAGTATGAAAGATAAGATACTTCAACATGTAACATGTTTATAACAACACTAGTAAATTAATACTAAATTAGTAAGATGCTATGAGAAAAATATGCCAAATGCAAGAATACAGACTAGTAAAACATGAACTATTGATTTATTAAAATAAATAGCATTAAACTATGCTAAATAGATGCAAGATGATAAACCCTAATGACTGAAAATGCAATTAATGCAGCAATAATGATTTTAGATGATGATTATATGATAATATTCAAGGTAAGGAAATGACAAGACAAGGCAAGGCAAGGCATGGAAAGGAAAGGAAAGGAAAGGATAGGCATGAAAAGGCAAGTAATGTCAAGGCAAGGTCTAGGTCTAGGTCTAGGTCATGATATAGGTATAGGTCTAGGTCTAGGTCATGGTATAGGTCATGTTCTAGGTCTAGGTAATGGTCTAGGTCTAGTTCAATGAAAGGAAAGGTAATGCAAGGAAAGTAAATGCAAGGGAAGGAAATGGTAAGGCAAGGCAAGGTAAGACAATTTAAGGAAAATGAAGGCTAGACATGGTAATACAAGGTCTAGGTATAGGTCGAGGTATGGGTATAGGTCTAGGTATGGGTCAAAGTCATGGTCTAGGCCTAGGTCTAGGTCTAGGTATAGGTTTGGGTTTAAGTCAAGGAAAGGAAAGGCAATGCAAGGTAAGGAAATTACAAGGTAAGGAAAGTCAATGAAATGCAAGACAAATCAAGGCTAGAGATGCCAAGGCAAGGCATGGAAATGAAAGGTATAGGTATAGGTATAAGTCTAGGTCATGGTTTAGGTCTAGGTCTAGGTCTAGGTCATGGTCAGAGATAATTTTAATGATGGAAACTTATATTAAAATGTAGAAACATAGGCTAATCGTACTAGTCATTAATATGCAAAATGTAAAATGTTTGGCGATAGTTTTGTAAAAATATTCAAATTTCTAAGGATTTTATATAGTTTCTATAAAATTTTGGTGATTTTTAAGGTAAAATAATTTTATTCTATGGAATTTGGGCAAAACCTTCTTAGAAAAAATGGAAATTGATGAATCTCATTTTTGGGAAAAACCATGGAAAATTATCCCACTGGAGAAATTTAGCCCCTAAAATCATCTATGGTCATGGTTTAGGTCTAGGTCTAGGTCTAGGTCTAATTCAAGGAAAGGAAAGGAAAGGAAATACATTGCAAGGAAAGTCAATGAATTGCAAGGCAAGGCAAGGAAATGGTAAGGCAAGGTAAGGAAAGGAAAGGAAAGGAAAAACAAGATTAAACATGGCAAGACAAGGCATGGAAAGACAAGGCATGGAAAGGTAATGCATGGAAAGGAATCGTAAGACCTAGAACTAGACCATGGCCTATAAAATGATCTATAACTACACCTAGACCATGCCTAGAACTAGAAATAGGCCTAGACCTAGACCTGGACCTTCTCTAGACCTAGATCTTGACCTAGACCTAGACCTTGCCTAGGCCTAGATCTAGACCTAGACCTAGACCTAGACAAGGAAAGGAAAGGAAAGACATGGAAAGGTAAGGCGAGGTAAGGCAATGCAAGGCTAGACATGGAAAGACAAGGATAGATATGGAAAGGAAAAGCATGGTAAGACATGGAAAGACCTATACATAGACCAAATTGATGGATTATGGGAAGCAAATTGATTATAGGAAGGGTTAGAGGAAGAAAATTTATTTTGTGTGTGTGAGGGGTGTTGCTAAGACAATCAATGATGTTTACTTAGAAAGAAAAGTAAATTGAATGCACCAAAACACTAGCTATAAAACAAAAGGAAAGAATATAATAAAACTAGAATGACAGATAATATACTCCAACATGTAATAAGTTTATAACAACAATAGTAAATCAATACTAAATTAGTAAGATGTAATGAGAAAAATATGCCAAATACAAGAATAAAAACTATTAAACCATTAACTATTGATTTCTTGAAACAAATAACATTAAGCTATGCTAAATAGATGCCATATGATAAACCCTAATGGATGAAAATGAAATTAATGCAACAATAATGATGTTATATGATGATTATAAGCTAATATGAAAGGCAAGGCAATGGAAACTCAAGGAAAGGAAAGGAAATACATGGCAAGGAAAGGCAAGGCACATGGAAATGCAATGCATTTCAAGGCAAAGTCTAGGTCATGTTCTAGGTCATGGTCTAGATCTAGGTCATGGTATAGGTCTAAGTCAAGGAAAGGAAAGGCAAGGAAAGAAATGCAAGGAAAGAAAAGGAAAGGAAAGGAAATGTATGGAAAGGCAAGGTAATCCAAGACATGCCAAGGCAAGTGAAGACATGGTAAGGAAATACATGGAAAGGAAAGGTAATGCAAGGAAAGGAAAGTATATACATGGAAAGGTGTTGGATGTGTGGGATGACCCGGGTTCTACCTTAGTTCTCCAAAAAAAACCTTTTCACCATCGACCCTTCTGGTAAACCAAAAGACTACACTGTGCACAAAGTGCATAGTGTAGTCTCACTCGAGATGGTTTATGGAATTTGTTGGATGTATGGGTTGAACCGGGTTCTACCTTAGTTATCCAACAAAAACCTTTCCACCATCGGCCCTTTTGGTAAACCAGATGGATACACTGTGCAAAGAGTGTACAACGTAGTCTCACCTGAGATGGTTTATGGGTGACTGTAGGACGCAGGCGTCTGCAGTCATGGAAGGGATAAGGGATGTTCTTTTTACTACTATTCTATTTTAACATGCATTTTTATCATAATATTCATTAGATCTATCATTATATCTATTCAAAATCATTCATTATACTAGTGTGCACTATAAATAAACCCTAAAATATATATTCATCTAATCATTCATTCATTATAAATCATATCAAAGAACAAATCACACATAAAGACACCATTTTTACCATGGTTCACCCCCTTGGGCTACATCCACAAATATATTCTTCTTATTTCTTTATTCTTCATCAAAATAACAATGTGCGCATTACATCAAAAGTTATGAATGGTGCATGTGAGGCTGACCAACATCACACGAAGCTCCACAACTTGCGACCTAACCCTCAATTACATGTCAACATGGAATCCATATGATATCCACATCTCTCAAAAATACAAAACCCCAGACTAAAAAAGGACTCTCCAAAAGTAAGTTCTCTCTCTCAAAAAGGACACCAAATATACCTAATCTACCTCATACATCTTCTATTTATACTACAAAAATGGGTTAAAACCCTTACATTATGACTCCAAAACCCTAACTCTAAGTGGACTCCAATTTCCCACTTTCTAATTTCCTTCCACATAGATGGTCTTCTATCTAATCATTCCTTGCACCAATCTCCCTTCTTTCCTGGCACATTGCTTCCTTTTCCCTTTGTCACGCTGGTCTTCCTTCTTTTCTAGTGCACACTATTTCCTTTGGTCCATTCTTCCTCACTTACTGTGCTTAACTCCTAAAATTTCCTACCCCAACACAAGGAAAGGAAATACTAGACATGACAAGGCAAGGTCTAGGTCTAGTTATAGGTCATGATTATGGTGCTGGTCTAGGTCTAGGTCTAGGTCATGGTCTAGGTCATTGTCTACCTCTAAGTCAAGGTAAGGAAAGGAAAGAAAATGTAAGCAAAGGAAATACAATAGCAAGGAAAGGTAAGAAAACACAATGAAAGGAAAAGTGAGAATAGACATGGCAAGGAAAGGCATGGAAAGGAAAGGTCTAGGTCTAGGTCTAGGTCTAGGTGTACATTTAGGTATAGGTCATGGTCTAGGTCTAGGTTTAGGTCTAGGTCATGGTTTAGGTCTAGGTATAGGTCATGGTTTAATTCTATGTCTAGGTTTAGGTTTAGGTCTAGGTCTAGGTCTAGGTCATCATCTATGTCATGGTCTAGTTTCTAAGTGAAGGCGAGGCAAGGAAATGCATGTAAAGGAAATACAAGAAAAGAAAATGCAAAAAAAGGAAACGGGAAGGAAAGGAAAAGAGAGGATAAACATGGGAAGGAAAGGCATGTAAAGGTAAGGTTTAAGTCTATGTCTACATCTAGGCCTATCTTTAGGTCTAGGTCATGGTATAGGTATAGGCCTAGGTCTAGGTCATGGTCTAGGTATAGGTTTAATTCTAGGTCATGGTGTAGGTCTAGGTATAGGTTTAATTCTAGGTCATGGTGTAGGTCTAGGTCATGATCTAGTTCTAATTCAAGGCAAGGAAATACAAGGAAAGGAAATGCAAGGAAAGAAAAGGATAGAGATGACAATGAAAGTCAAGGCTAGACATGCAAGGCAAGGAATGGCAAGGAATGACAAGGAAAGGTCTAGGTCTAGGTCTAGGTCTAAGTCATGGTCATGGTGTAGGTCTAGGTTTGGGTCTAAGTCATGGTATTAGTCTAAGTCATGTTCTAGGTCTAAGTCAAGGTAAGGTGTTGTGGCTCACCTTCCATGACAAACCATTTTATTTTTAAATGGGCCCCCCTTATGTTCTAAATTTATTTAGAAGGCATATGTTCCTACTTCATTGAGAAGGTATGAACATAGAGAATATTTTTATATCACTTATATAGTTTAAGAATTCTTAATGAATGGAAACCCATGGGATGCAATCATAAATAGTTCCCCTAGTACTGGAACTTCAACCCTTCTACCCAAAGTTGATCATTCCTTCCTCTTACAGTAAGAACCTGATCCCAAATTTTACTTAGCCAATGTGATAGATATCAATCTCACACTTTTAGGCTAACTCATGATGGATTTAGAACAAATCTCACAATATCTTACATTCCTAAAGAAATCTTTCTGATGTTCTCATCGGAAAGGGGTTTTTCGGAATCGACTTCATTGGCGTATTTCTCTCCACACACCACTCATGACTCCAACCCTCATGATTCTATAGCCCTGACACATAAATTTCACTTCTTACGTGGCATCCCATAGATGGACACACTCAAATACATCATTTACTCAACACTGCCGAGTCAATACGACCTATTTGATCATGACCTCACCACATGGCATCTTAAGATTAGACCTTTTTTCCATGTTTATGGATCTGAAATGACTTATCTTTTTTCTTTCTTTCAGGACCCTTAATTTCCAAAGGCATTGAAGGAATATTCCCTCAATACCATATTCATTGAGGTCAAAATGGTCCCTCATCCTTTTCAACTTCGAAACCCAAATTTTGACAACGTCTTTCTAAGCCTTTTAAGCATTTACGTTTGGCACATCTTTATAGGATAAGGGAATATTCCTTTGATTCCCTATCTTCAGATTTTGATTTAAAAATTACCTCAATGATCTCCAATTCCACAACTCTAACATGTCCCACCTTCCCCACAACACTGCACTTGCATCATGTCAGCATGCCTTTCCAGATAAAAGGGGAATATGATTTTGATACCCCTCCCATCAGAGATCAAACCGATCCACAAGTTTTTCCACTCCCATCCCATGACTCCGATGGCTGTCTTTTCTAATTCAAGCCACCAATTGACTCTGATATACGAATTTGGGAAATCACCTCTATTAATTAGAATTAATGGCATAGATTGAGGCCAGATTTAGTAATAATTCTCATACACAGGAAATTTATGGTGCATTTATGGGTGTTTTAATACCTTTTAATGTATATAAACCCTTATTTTATGAACAATATTCTTCCAAAAGTTTGTAAATGTCGTTATGTTTTGATTTGCTAAGTGTTACTATCTGGCCATTTCCTCGACTCGATTACATGTACTACATTTTCTTATTTAATATTTTTCCTTTCGTGGTTTCATATTATATTCCCATAGGTTATTTTTATTTTTAATATGATGATGTAGGGTTAATCAACCACCTATCATGGTGATCTATATGCTGGTGGTTTTAATTTCCTTTTCTGGACACTTAAACAACACTTCACATTAATTATCAATCCAGGGTATGCCTATTATTTCAAGGTTACATGCAAAGTGTATGCATATGATAGGTTCCTGTTCACAACTGGTTATATTGAATGATCTACCATCCCAATTCAAATTTCACACTTTCTAAATCACATGTATAAGATCTTAAGAAAAATAATTAAAAAAATAACCAAAAATGAGTAAGCTAGTTCAAAATCAATACAAATTACAATCCTAGGATAATTATGAAGAGAATGCACCTGCTATAAATTAAATATGAAATATATCTACAACTGAACTCTCACAATCATGAAGCAACTTTAATGATATTGATCTAGATTCCACAAATGATAGAAAATGAACCAGTTCCTAGCAGCATTATAAAAACCAATTTGATCCCTACATCAATGTCATCAATCGAAATCCAATCCTGGTTTAATCGATCCTACATTAACACTGTCTCACAAACACAAAAAATGAACACATACACATAAAATGATATGATAGAAAATGATAGAGAAATCTAATTAATTAGAAACTAACATAACAACAACACTTGACCAGTGAAGGGGGCCCTTCCTCCACTAATCAGGACTGCGAAGCTTAATCAGAAGTTGACACTCAATGAATAAACTCCTTCATACTTTATTATAAGAAGGATAATACAACCATCTCAATTATATTTCTACAATATTCTCTTTTAGCCTATGTTCTCTTCTCTATATGACAAATCGTGATCCCTAATATATATATATATATATATATATATATATATATATATATATATATATATATATAGCACGAGTTTTGTTGTGCATATATGTTGTTACATTAGTTTTATAAAATAGAGAGACTTCATTACATATTTCTCAAATTATCTTCCACGACTGGTATCCGCTTCTCATGGTAGTGACTTATCGCCACACTCATGTTTTTGTCCATTATCTCTCTTGAGCATTAATCAAAGGCCAGATGATTAGGTGAGATATCATGATCCTAGAAGTAACAAATTTCCATGATAGTTGCATGATAATATCCCTTATTTGAGTTAATTCATTATGTCCACAACCTACAAGTACACACTTTCCAAACCACAACATAAGTACTTCAAAACTAAGTAGAAACCACTCAACATCCCTATATTATTACTTAAATAATATAATTCACAAAAAAGGTTGTATGTTATACTAAGAATGGAATCGTCATTAAAATGTTATCAAAAGGATAATATAGGGTACTCAAAATGGTCCCAAAAAAGGATGAACAATTGGAAAAAAGGTGCATTTTATAGGCCCAACATCTCCCCCCAACTAGCCCTGTTGCATGTCCCTATGCAACGAATTTCACTTGAGGTCTTGATTTTCCCATGAATAGGATTCGTGTAATGTAATCAGTTGATAGGCCTCCTATGTATCTTATCCTAGTGCCATGAAACTTGTTAGCAATTTGACTTCATCCCCCGAAAATTTCTCTATCTCTGTCAACTTGTACACTGGCTTGTATTTATCTAAGGGTAGACAAATCAAAAGAAAGTGGAATTTGAATCCGATCCATTGAGAAACCCTCTACTCTATGCACTATATATATATTTTTAAATGCCCCATGTCCCTTTAAAGATTTGGATACCCAAAGGGATCCCAAGTTCTTATGGCCAGTGAGGATAACTCCCATCTCTTCCTGTTTCCTCGTAAAGCCTCATCAACTATATCCTTAATATCCTTAGCATAGTGCTCAATCACCTGTGCTTGAAGTCTCATAACCAACCTTGAGAGGTCAATGTACCTAACAATGAGTCCCTGGGCCCTGATGCAATCACTTTCATTGGAAGGTTCTTCTCTAATTCCGAGTTCACATGTAGCCTGGATTCATTCTACATTCTCCTAGGCTATTTTCCATTTAACCTGGTGCAAGCGGTGTGAGACAAAATCCCTCAGCTAAATATATCCTCTATATGGTACATGAATGAATTCCCTTTCAAATGGTAATATGAGATCATGGAGATAGAATTCACACAGGGAGTATTGTGTGGTTGCATCAACCTCATATAAAATTTTCCAAAAGGTCATGGCATGTGTAAATTGATAGGGCTTAACTTCGATGATGGTTGTGAGATGAAAGAGAATAATTTGTTCCTGTAAAAATAGAGCATATACTGGTGATGGTTCCCTATAGTTCAACAACTCTTGAACAAGTGTCCCCACCTGACATTTCCCCCCTTTTTGCTTTTCTATATGGTCATGTGCAACCTTCAACTTTTTCTTATCTTCCTTCCACTTTTCCTTCTCTAACCTATAGAGAGTCAATTATTCAACTCTCTTTCTCTCTATCTTCCTAATAGTTTGTGGATGTGTCTTTAATGGGACAATTCCTTTCTGATAAGATAGTGCCATTGTCTTCCATTTATCAAGATTTTCTTGCAAGAGTATTGGGGAAGGAAGGTCAGAGGTGGAAACTATGACTTCCCTTGTTTCCACTTTTGTTTGTGTGGAGGCCTCTCAAAGTTTCACATCCTAAAACTCATATCCTGTGGGTCTAAGGTTATATTACCACACATAATGAGGCTCCACTTTTGGTTTTTGGTTGCTTTCTTCAACATCCTAATTACTCGTTTGAACCTCCGATTCTCGTTTTTTTTCATTTTGCTACCTATTTAATTAGAATGGAGGATTCCTTATTTTTGGCATTTTTCTTGCTAGGTTCCCCCCCTTTCTTCTTCATAGTCTCAACCTCCTCATTTCTGATTTGAATTTCTGTAGATGGTTCTTCTGTGAAAAATACAGTTCCATGTTTTTCATTTTGTCTGGGTTCTTGTGTGACCAACACAAATCCTTTGAGATCAGTAATTCCTCTCCCAATTATTCCATCAACCTCGCCATCTTCGCTAGTCTTACTAGTTCCTGGTTCTTGTGGTATAGGCCCAACATCATCCATTTCATTTCCAATGCCTGGTTCTTGTGTGACAGACATGACATACCCCCTTTTTTTTATTTTGTTGGTACTTGGTTCTTGTGGTGTAGGCAAAACATCCTTTCCTCTTATTTTTGGTGGTGTACTTGTAGTTTCCATATTTTATTCAGGTCCCATTGCCCTCATTCTTCTCCTAGGTGAGAATGCAATGAACTCCACCACATACCTCTTCCTCTTCTGTGGGGTGACTAGTGTTGCATATGGAATTTATTTGACTTCAAAAAAATGACAGTATCCACCTGGAGGTTCAATTTAATCATTCTCGTCATTCTCCTCCAAAGGTGGCGAAATTGGGTCTTCGAGTTCCTGTTTCTCCTTGACCTCTTCGGGGTCATCATATTGATCACATATCCCCTTAGAACTCTGTATGTATTCACTTATGTATCCTATTTCTCTGTTATCTTTCCATTCTATAGGTTCGCCCATAAATCCCACAAATTTCCTCCACGTTGTCTGAGTATTACCCATGTAATCAAGGACCAACAATTTGACTAATCCATGATTTGTTATTGTTTTTGTGGGGTGGTTTGCTCCCCTCGTGGTGTGTACCATATGGTGCAGATTGTTTAGCAGAAAGTATGGAATGTTTAGCAGGATGTTATGCCATAAGTGCGATAGAAACTTAAGATTGTAAGCGAATATTACCTTGTATCACCCTTCACATGTGATATACCTATGGGTGAAGAGGGATACCTCCTTCCAAATGTTAGGCAAAGAATATCGAGCATACCCTTTCTCGCAAGGTTGCAGAAGCCCGTCTCCCCTGGTAAACTCTCTAGCTTCTTTTTCCAATGATGATCTCCTTCCAAACCACCTATCTCCCTCACGAGGCAGTCTGATCAGTCTTGATATTATTTCTTATGTTACCCTAACCTCGATGCCTTTGATTATGGATTTATCTTCAACCAAATTATGGAAAAATTCCAGGGTAATTCCCATGTCAAAACCTTGCAAATTTTTGAAATAAACCGTCCACATTGTGTTTTGAAATATTTGATAAACTGCTTCATTCTCCTGCAAATTTCCTACATCCTTCGCTTCATGGCATACCTCCGATCCTCCGATTGTGTAGCTAAACTGATAGTAGAATCAAAATGATTGGTGCATGCAAAGCTGTTGGGTGGACTTTCCTTTTTATAAATTTGGTAAGTTATTTATTTGAATTGGGTGGGTGTGAGCAATTTTGATTTGGTAATAAAGGGGATATATATAGAGTACACCATTGAAGAGGGTGCCTCCCCCAACTAAGGTTTTGGATGGCCATGTTTGAGGGCAGGGTAGGTGGATAGGACATGTAACAACCAAGCTATAAATTGTGATTAGTAAAAGTAATAAATAAGGGTCGAGTTGTCTCATACCTGATTTGAACTTACCATACATGGAGCTTAAGTTGTATACCTGGCGGTTGTCAATATGATAGATGGTAATGATGTTTGGAATAGATGATGGAGTGTCGCCAAATATATGTACCATTAGGGAAGCCTTTTCTTCTTTGTAAGCGCATGCCATACTGTGGTTGAATTTATAAGGTATGCTAGCCTTCACAGTCTTGAAAGAGTTGATGTTCGGGTTGTATGAGAGGATGAGAGTATGCAGGAACAGACACAAAAAGAGAAGTGTTGTGGAGAATGAGAGTATTGTGCCACCACTTGGAGTTTCAACAGTTGATAGTGATGGAATTTATCAGGTAGCAACTTGTACTAGTGAAGGACCAACAATTGGCAATATTGTTCTTCACAAGGGACGAAAAATGTTGTTGCGACTGTTACTTGACAAGTATCAACAATTGATGATGATGATTTAGTTACTTGAGAAGTGTTGGAAAATGATGATGATGTCTTTGCTTGAAAAGTATCAATGAATGATGATGGTGGTGTTGGTACTTGACAAATGTTGACAAATGATGATGTTGTCATTGCTTGACAAGTATCAACAAATGATGATGGTGGTGTTGTTACTTGAAAAGTATCAACAATTTCTCTGAAATAAAACAAAATTTATCATGTTCAAAAACTTAGAGACAAAGGTTAGAATTGAGTAAAATTTGTAGAGAAAGGATTTTTTTATTATTATCAAATAACAAGTGTCCGGAGGCTGTTTTTCGTCTGTCGTCTGTCCAGCTACGCTCCTAGGAGTTTTCACAGTTAGAATAT